>APFE030341292.1:11140-88436 GCA_000404065.3 Pinus taeda
AATCCTCAGCGATTGGGAGAATTTGAATGTGAACAGTCATCAAGAAGATGAACTGAATGATCACATTCATGTATATAATAGATAGCTACCTAATGGAATAAATGAATTAGTTTTTCTGGAGTTACTCCTGGCCTGACACATTCTTCTTGGGTCAAGTATGTTGACTAGGATTATGAAGAATGGTCCTAGAGGCCCAAAATTACTTAGTTGATTAGGTTCCTTTTAACATCATGCTTAGACTCTCTAGATAGTTTGAGTGAGCACATTTAGCATCATGCCTATAATTACTCATGTAGAATGAGGCCTTTGGAGTTTCCCCATGGGTCAAATATGTTGACCAGGATTATGGTGAACTAGGACTAGTCTACATACCATGGGTCAAAGGGACCAAAATTATGGTTATTATTTGATGCTAATGATGCAACATGGGTCAGAGGTACCGACCAAAGTTATGGTGACTAGTTGATGTCATGGATTTACCATGGGTTAGGGTTTCTAACCAAGATTATGGTAATCGAATGATGTTGATTCTAATGGTAAATGATGAGTTGTTTTAACCTTTTCTTAGAGAAATCTTCAACAAGAGAACATCTAGATAATAATTATAAATATCTCCCTAACTAAAAGGGAGTGCTGAATTTTGTAGCTATGGCAGTCTTCATAATTAAATGTTATAGCCCTTTAAATATATGTAAGACATGTTCTTCATGTCACCTTCAAAAGAGAGGGAATTTTGAGTTTCTAAAATTGAATTTTTTACTCTAAAATATCATGTTGGATGCTTCAATTGTTCATTTCAACCCATATTATAGAAGCACCCATTTGACCTCTTAGAAGAATGCATATAACAACTTTGATCTAATCCTCAAAGGGAAATTTCAAACACCTATGTGAAAATATAAGATTACTTTTGTTCATGCGAAGAAGGAGAAAGACAAGAGAAAAGCAAATTATGTGCATATCCATATTTTGAGCAACATACCAAACTCTAAGAAACAACTAATCTCTATAGAAGGATGAATCATTGATATAGGAAGAAGGTCAAATATTCTGGACAGTTTGACCTCCTTTGACTAAGGCTAGTTGTGGGAAGTTTGACCAAGTGTGACCTGGACTTTGTTTATGATTAGGCTAAATCCATTTTGACTGGAAAGATAAGGTTGCATCTCTTGTTGAATTCAATGATTTCTCTAAGGAAAAGGTTATTGTGTTTTTCCCCAAGTGGGTTTTCCCAAGGCAAATATTTGTGCTTCTTCTTTGGTTGTCTCTTTATGATCCTACTAGCATTTTGTTTCTATTGTTGAGATCCTATATGTAATTTCTTTATGATGAACGTGAATGCAAGAAGAGATTATCCGAAGAAATCATAAGACATAATTATTAGTATAGAAGATCCTTCAAAAATCAACAATAAAAAGATATTAGAGCTCCCAAATTCAACTCACAATAATCTAAAATTTGTGTCCTCAAATGATCCTCTTCCTTCCTTTTTATTGTGATGGTCGTTAGAATACCATGGGTCAATACTGCAGGTCTCCCGAGTGATGATGGGTTCCTTTCCTTCTCTTAATAAAATGAATTTTTTATAAGGTTTATTCTTTAATTAATTTTTAAGTCACTTAATAGTAACTTTTATGGATTTTATTACTCAATATCACCTAGGAGATGACATTAAATAATTAAATTAGTTAGTTGGTCTTTTGTTCTCAAAAAGGGACATTACAATCCTCCCTTCTCGATGTTTCTTCTCCTCAAGCAATTCTAATATGTAACTATAGGGTCCTTATGAGCTACCTGAATGCCAAGTCCAATTCTCAGATCCCAACTAACTCTGATGAAGGCACTACTCAACACATGTTGAACCAATGGGACATAAGGGAAACATGTAACGATAGCTACTTCTTATCTAGGTTGAAGCAATACATCCAACCCAAAATTCCTAGATCCTAAACAAGTTTATGTAAGGATTCAATACATATTTGTTTTATCATCTCAATGCTACTAAACTCCACATATCGATCACTATATTCCATACAATGGGATGAGCCACTTGGATCCCATAGTCAAGTAAGGAATTTGTCATCCCCCATACTATAAATCTCTTGTTGTGTTGTAATATTGGATAAGAGTGTTTTCTCATAAGTTCCCCACTATATAACGTATTGGTTAATAATATCTCATCAATCTAATTTCCATGGAATTCTACCACAAGATGTGTCAACAGTACTTGGAAGATCTCTTGAGTCTATGAGCTTCCTAAAAATGTATCTACTATTAGTTCTTAGCAACTTCTAAAAATGTCAATGATTCTAATGTTACACAACTCTAATTACAATTGGGATGCTCTGGTTACTCTGATTACATATCTGCATCCCCATATGCTTGTCTTATTTTAAAATAAATCTGCAATTTTGGCACCATTCGTCCATTCCACTCCCCAAAATTTTTATGTGTGGCCTAAAAATCTACTCGAGTGGACCCTTGTTATTACATGCTTGGTCTATGTATCTTTGAAGAGGGCTACTCTATAATTCAAGAGTGGACTTCAGTTATAGCCCCACTAGCAACTCTAACTACCCCCCAATTTGGATAAGATTATAAACTATCCTAACACTCATAACTCGCAAGGCATTGAGCTCATTATATTTATGTAGTATTGAGTCTTTCAATGCCCCAGATCTCTCCTTTATCACTGAAATGCCTTCTTTTATTTCTTCTTGAGTATGGTTGTCCCTTGGAAGTTGTGGAGGAGATATTTTTGAAGTGATACTATCATCCTCAACTATGAGGGAATCCATACAAATATCCTCATCATTTTCCTCTGCTTCCACCAACTCCTCATCAAACAAGTGAAGTTTCAAATTTCCTTCACATTATTTGACAATACTGCATAACAAGTTGTAAGCAGTTGTAGAAATAACCTATTGTTGTTTTAGTACAACCACCAACAAGGATATAGTGGGTTGTGAAATCTCATCACTTTCATTAATAATGGTAATCATGATAGCTTTTATGTGATCCTGGATGGCTATGTCATGGTCTTCACTGATATTATCAAGAAAGTGATGAAACATTTGCAGACTAAGATCATCATAGTCTAAATCAAGCATGATGTCATATGATTTTACTTTAGTCATCAACTCTAGAACCTTAGTCCTTCTACTAAAGGGATGGATTTCGATGTATTTAACCCGTGAAAACTTTCCACTATCACTTGAGATATTTCCCTTATTTTATCATCCTTATAAATACTTTGTGGTGGTGTAACCCTTGCAAGTTCACTTAAACAATGTGAATAGAAAATCTTACCTCCTTATCTTCATGCTTCAACAACATGTGCTTGCTCAAGTGAGTAACCATTGGAACCATAGATGCTTGCATTAACTAGGAAGGTGCTTGATTCACCTTTTGTAAACATTTTGCTACCTCTTCTAATGAGCTAAGGAAGGTGTCTTTTGATGGAGACCTCTGACCTATCTTGTCTCTTGCAATAAAAAGATGTTGCAAAACCTCAATCTTTCCAATTTTCTCATCAACACATTTTTTTTGTATTCTTTTGATATCAAGGATTTGCTTCAAAATTTTAAGGCATGAAATTTTTATTTTTATAATACCATAGAACTCAAAATATCATACAACAAAAATCACGAGCAAATTAAATAGAAATTTGCAACCTAGAAAGTTTGATGAACTACTAGCAATATTTCATTAATGGAATACTTGGAGGAAATTTTCATAAATATTAAGGAAAAATTTGAAACTTGGAATCAGGCATATGCACATAGGATGAATTTGGTTCCTTGGCTTTGATTGGTCTGGAAATATGGCCTTCTACTAGTTAACCCAATAAAACATCACCCACTTTTGCTAAGAAAATTTGGCCCAAAAGTGTCTAATAATGCAGCCTCTGAGAAAAATATTAATTTATGCCTCTACGAATGATTTATTTAACCCTCGGTGATGGAACTTGTCCCAACAAATTTATTCCCAAGAATAGATTTGTATTATGGCCCATCTCTTTATATTTATCTCACATGACAATTTTCATCCATTAATCACAAGACTTGTATTAATAACATGGTCTTCCTTCCATGCTAGGGGTATGCTCGACTTCTCTCAAATCTCCCATTCACACAAGCCACCAATTGATCGTGTCCCTCCACACTGGAATCCACTTGGCTTTTCATAGGTTTACAAGCACACTCATTTTTCCACAATGGGGGTAAGTTCGACATTCCTTAGTTCTCCAATTCACATAGGCTTCCAAGTGACCATGTCCCTCTCGTGGTGGAATCCACTTGGCTTGCACTGGTTTCTTCATGTTGGGGATAATAACTAGTAAATTTTCCACTCCTTGCCATAATGGAATATTGACTTGACCCAGTCTATTAGAAGGGCTTGATCCATATTAAAATTCGTCCACTATAACAAAAACACAGGCCCGATACGAGTCCAACTCGATCTGGTCTACTTAGAAGAACACTCTTTATTAAACTCTACCAACAGTAATAGTAGTGTAGCCCCCTGCAAATCCAAAAATCGTACTAGTTTACTTAGAAGGGCACGTTCCTTATTAAAATCTTCGAACCGTAACAATGTTGTAGTCCCCTATGAATCTACACTCAGACAAGTCTACTTAGAAGGGCCCATTCCTTATTAAACTTCAACCACATAAAGGATCAACAAGGTGGCCTCTTGTGAATCTAATGGATCCATCCAAAAAACATATAAGAATATAAGCCTTCAATATGGATTGTTAAATTGACCTTTGTGGGATTTTGGTTTGTAGCACTAGTGGAATGACAAATTTGACCTTTACAAAATTCTTAATTTGATCTACTAACGTCAGCCCGAATAGATAGAAAATTAGGCTAGCATAATTTAATCGCCAGGCTACTTGTTAGATTCAGTACCTCAAAATGAACTTGGCCCTTTAGACTCAATAAAAATAATCTGCAAATGGGATGGATAATTTACTCCCTGAATCAATCTCCTTATCTGCGAGTTAGGTTTTTTTTTCCCATTTTTTTGGGCCCTATAAAGGAAATTTGTCTGCCACAAACACTACAAATCCAAGCACTAATGAAATTACCCTTTAAACCCTCAATCTAGTAGGAAAAATAACTTTAATATCACTGTAATATCCCCTTCTAAATATTCAATACGATTTTTGACAAATCCCTTTAATACTTTTCCCTGTAAACCCTCAACAAAATTAAATTACAAATAAAACAGGGAATTTGCTGGAACTATCCCTTTTTAAATTGTAATATTTTTTGGAATTTTTTTTAAATTAAAATACACCATGAAGATTTGTCATAAACAAATAAAATTACATCCTTTAAATTACCTTTCCAGAAAATTGGAGAGAAAATAAGGCAAAACCCCCAATTTATTTATAAAATAATCTAGAGAGGGGATTACATCAATAATTACGCTACAAACACTGCTAAATATGAAGATGAACTTTTGAGGTCACTTTGGAAACACTTATTTCATGAATTGTTTGGGAATTATTTTTTATGGCATGAAAGTTCTATGTTTTTGGGAATGAGAAGAAATTTTTCATATGACAAAGCTTCTTGCAAAAGACTTGAATTTTTTGGGTGTGAAAGCCCTAAGGTTTGAAGAAAAAACCATAGAGTTGGACCTAAATCAATGTTTTTGCTTAAAGAAGAAACCCTAGCTCATGCAAGGAGGGAATGTATGTAGCTGATGACAAAGACAAGAATAATGAGGTCGTATATGGATGATTTCTATGTGAAGGCAAGGATCAAGAGGGAGTTGAAAATTTTCTTCAAACCTCAAAGATAAGTATTTCATATCTTTCCTCCTTGATTGTTATTGCTTTATTTTTGGTCAACATTTTGTCTTTGTATATTTTTCTTGGTTAGAATCATTTTTCCATGGCTTCCTAATGATGTCTGTAGATATATTATAAAGGATTCCAAGATTCAAGAAATAGGTGGAAGCGCCAAGAAGAATGAAGCAAAGTTTATGGCAAGAGGATTCTCTCAACAACAATAATTTGTGTTCAAGAGGGATAAATAGTACCATGCCAGATGGCCAAAAGAGATGCTAATTCAAATGGAGTAGACTATCCGACCAATAAGTCTAAAAGAAAGATGTATATGAATTATGCCAAGACTTAAAGAGAATTCATTTGTGACTTCCAAGGGGATCTACTAATTCTAGCATGCAATAGATGGAAACATACAAAACTACAAAGAAAGATTCATGAAATTTATCCTAGTAAGAAGGAGAAGGCTATGTTAAGACATTTGCTTTAAATTGTGAGGTACACTTCTGTAAGAATTATTATCTCAATGATTTTTGTTAAAGGTTACACTAGATGAATGTAAATACCATTTTCCTTAATGAAGTAATTGAAGAAGAAGTGTACATAGAGCTACCTCAGGATTTTTGAGGTACATGTGAAGGATTCATATGTTTGCAATAGAAGAAGGTTTTGTACAGACACCTCAAACTTTGTATACTTGGATTAATGGACCAAGGTTGATCTTGTTAGTATATTACTTGTTTTTGAAAAAAGTAGAAGGACACGTGTGTTAGAGGGAGCAACAATTGCTTCCATGATAGAGGGTGAAATCAAACCTACTTAAATGTCAAAAGGAGTTGACCTATAAGATCGAGATGAAGATGCATTATCTCCTTGGTCAAGGAAAGTATAATACGGAGATCCCCTGGATGATGGATTGTTAGATTCTCTCTAAGAACAATATGCCTTCTATGAGTAGACCATGCTAGACAAAAAATATGCTTTAGTGGTAGTAGCTAGGATTACCACAGTAGGATCTATTTCAGTGTCAGAGGGAGCACCCAATTAGGGTGACTAGAAAGTTGTTGTGGTGATGGATTTAATAAATGAAGCCAGTCTACTTACAGTTGAGCCAAGGCATGTGTATCAACAAGTGTTGAAGTACCTATATAGTATATTTAGACATATATTGAAGTGATGAAGTCTAGTTGTTGGGATGTACATATTCAATTTGGACTCCGTTATGATTTCCTAGATAAGTAGGAAGTAGACATTTGTCGCACTGTGAACATATTTCAACTTGATTGGAAGCTTGTGATGCAGTATGGATTTAGAAACAACTGTAGGATTAATTTTTCAAGTATAGGTGGAGGAGCACAGTAAGGTCTAATACTAAGACATGGTACAAAAGGGAGAAGTATGGCTCTAGTACTATTCTATAGTTAAGTATATTGATGACAAAGCCTCTATCCCAGGATTAAATATGTACACTTCGAGGACAAGCTTGGAGTGATTAAGCATGTCTCTCTCTTCAAAAGGGATTGATTAAATTGAAACATCAAGGACAATCATTCTCCCTAGGTTAGGTATATATAAACCTGAATTAGGGAAAATGGTCATGGGACAGTCATTCTCCCTGGGTCGGGTTGACTAAGATTAGGGAGAATGGTCTGAAGTGTTGATATGATAGCATCAGGGACAATCATTCTCCCTAGGTCAAGTATGTTTGACCAGGATTAGGGATAATGATCTGGTAGAGGACAATCATTATTCTCAAGTCAAGTATGTTAACTAGGATTACAAAGAATGGCCCTAGAGGCCATAAAAAAAACTCAGTTGAGTAGGTTCCTTTCAACATCAGGATTAGACTCTCTAGATAGGTTGAGTGATCACATTTAGCATCAGTCCTAGAATTACTCATGTAGATTTAGGCATTTGGATTTTCACCATGGGTCAAAGATGTTGACCAAGATTACGGTGAATTAGGACTAGTCTGCATACCATGGGACAAAGGGACCAAAATTATGGTTACTAGTTGATGCTAATGATGCACTATGGGTTAGAGGTACCAACCCAAATTATGGTGACTAGGTTATGTTATTGATTTACCATGGGTCAATGTTTCTAACTAGGATTATGGTAATCGAATGTTGTTGATGCTAATGTTAAACGATGAGTTGTTTTAAAATTTTCTTAGAGAAATATTCAACAAGAGAACATCTAGAGAATGATTATAAATACCTCCCTTGCTAAGAGAGAGTGTTGAATTTTGTAGCTATGGTTGGTCTTCATAATTAAATTTTTTAGCTTTTTAAATATATGTAAGACACATTCTTCATTTCGACTTCAAAAGACAGGGGATTTTGAATTTCAAAAATTGAATTTTTGACTCTAAAATATCAAGTTGTCTCCTTGGTTTGTTCAATTCAGCCTAGATTGTAGAGGCACCCATTCAACCTCTTAGAATAATGTATATAACAACTTCGACCTCATCCTCAAAGGGAAATTTGGATCACTTATGTGAAAAGATAAGATTACTTTTATTCATGCGAAGATGGAGAGAGACAAGGGAAAAGCGAATTCTATGCATATCCATCTTTTGAGCATCAAACCGAACTCTAAGAAAGACCTAATCTCTACAGAAGGATGAATCTTTGAGACAAGAAGAAGGCCAAATATCTTGGACAACTTGAACTCCTTTGATTAAGGCTAGTTGTGGGCAGTTTGACCAGGTGTGACCTGGACTTTATTTATGATTAGGTTATATTTGTTTTGACTAGAAAGATAAGGTTGTATCTCTTATTGAATGAAATGATTTCTCTAAGGAAAAGTTTGTTGCGTTTTTTGCCCGAGTGGGTTTTCCTAGGGTAAACACTTGTGTTTCTTATTTGGTTGTATCTTTATGGTCCTACTGGCATTTTGTTTCTATTGTTGAGATCTTCTATGCAATCACTTTATGATGAATGTGAATGCAAGAAAATATTAACTAAAGAAGTCATAAGAAGTAATTATCAGTTTAGAATATCCTTGGAAAATCAATAGCAAAAAGCTACTAGAGCTCCCAAATCCAACTCACAATAATCTAAAATTTGTGTCCTCAAATGAGCCTCTTCCTTCACTTTTATTGTGATGGTTGTTAGAATACCATGGGTCAATATTGTGGGTGTCCCGAAAACCATGAGTTATTTTCCTTCTTTTAATAAAAATATTTTTTTATAAGGTTTATTATTTAATTATTTTTCAAGTCACTTAATAATAACTTTTAATGATTTTATTACTCAATATCACCTCATAGATGACATTAAATAATTAAATTAGTTAGTTGGTCTTTTGTCCTAAAAAGGGACAATATAGTCCTCCCTTATCAAGATTGTTTGTCCTCAAACAATTCTAATATGCAACTATAAGGTCCTTATGAGCTACCTAAATGCCAAGTCCAATTCTCGGATCCCAACTAACTTTGATTAAGGCACTACTCAGCACATATTGAAACAATGAGACACAAGGGAAACCTATAGCTATTGTTACTTCTTATCTAGGGTGAAGCAATATATCCAACCCAAAAATTCTTGGATCCCAAAAAAGTATGTGGAAGGATTCAATACATATTTGTTTTATCATCTCAATGCTACTAAACTCCACATCTTGGTCATTATATACCATACAATAGGATGATCCACCTGGATCTCATAGTCAAGTAAGGAATCTATCATCCCCCACACTATAAAGCTCTTGTTGTGCTATAATCTTGGCTAAGTGTGCTTTCTCATAAATTCCCCTCTAGATAACGTATTGTTGGGACAAGGTCCCCTACAGTCAAGCTTTGGGGCAGAAAGCCCAAGTTTATGTCATGTAAAGTGTAAAGTCTCTGCAAGTTATGGTCACGGAATGCGTAGATAGTCAGTGTCATAAAGGGATTTTCCCTTCTTTTATGTAAGATTGTATAAAAAGGAGAGTCTTAGAGAGTCTAAGGCATAGAAGTCATAAGTGAAGAATGAATGTAATGGGTCATTATAAGTGAAAAGCGAAGAGTCTTAGAGTAGAAGAGAGGCTATGTAGCTATGTGCGCAGAGGCCTAGAGTAGAGTCTGCAGCTGAGTGCGTGGACCCCTACAACTGAGTGTGCAGGGTAGTCTTGAGTCTGTGAGAAAATTTGAAGCATCAATAAAGAGATTGTTATGGAAATATCTGTGTTTTTCCCATTTACTTATGTTATGAATGAATGTGATTATGTTATGATGAGTATTGGGTTTATGATTTAATATTGTATTGGTGCGTGATTCTGCATGGTTTACATGAACGCAAGTAATAATATATGTTTATGCGAAGAATAACTTAAATGCATGCTAAAGATATCAAACGCTTAAGCTGATCTAGGTAATAACATACTTAGGAGTGATTACAGAGGTGCGTAGGTGGTTGATTCACCTGTTTAGGGTCCGTGAAAGACTATTGTAGACCTTCACGAAGGTCTAGGGGTTGATAAGAGGAAGTTATATCGATAAGCCTTAAGGGCTTATCTATCTACGCAAAGGTAGATAAAGGGTATAAAACGACATCATAACCATCTCTGGGTGTGGAAACTTGGTTCCAGCATCCCCCCATACTGCTTCGAGTGAGACTTCAGTCCACACTCTACGGATTGATGCCGAAAGGGCTAGTAGTGTAGGGATTTGTTTGGCAAGCTTAACTTTGATCCTGGGTCAAGACCCACCAAGCCAACACATACTATATAATAATCTCTCGTCAGTCTAACTGCCATGGATTTCTGCCGCAAGATGTGTCAATGGTACTTGGAAGATCTCTAGAGTCCATGAGCTTCCTGAAAATGTATCTACTACTAGTTCTTAGCAACTTCTAAAAATGTCAACCATGTTGATGTTGCACAACTTTAACTACAACGGGGATACTTTAATTACTCTGATTACATGTTTGTATCCCCATATTCTTGTCTTCTTATAAAAGTAATTTGCAGGTTTGATACCATCCATCCATGCCACTCCCAAAATTTTCTATGTCTGACCTAAGAATCTACTTGAGTGGACCCTTGTTGTTACATGCTTGGTCTATTTATGTCTGAATAGGGCTACTCTATAATTCAAGAGTGGAATTCTATTGCGGCCCCACTAGAAACGCTAACTACCCCTGATTTGGATAAGATTTGAAATTGTCCTAGCACTCATAACTACCAAGGCCTTGAGCGCAATATCTTTATGTAGTATTCAGTCTTTCAGTGCCTTGGTTCTCTCCTTTATTACTGAAAGGCCTTCTTTTATTTCTTCTTGAGTATGGTTGTCCCTTGGAATCTGTGGAGGATATATTTGTGAAGTGGTACTATCATTCTCAACTATGAGGGAATCCATACAAATCTCCTAATCCTTTTCCTTTACTTCCACCAACTCCTCATCAAACAAGAGAAGTTTCAACGTCCCTTCACATTAATTGACAATATTGCATAACAAGTTGTAAGTAGTTGTAGAAATAACCTATTGTTGTTTTAGTACAACCACTAACAAGGATATAATGTGTTGTGAAATATCATCACTTTCATTGATAATGGTAATCATGATATCTTTTATGTGATCATGGATGGCTATGTCATGGTCTTCATTGATATATCAAGAAAGTGATGAAACATTTGCAGAATAAGATCGTCACAGTCAAAATCAAGCATGATGAAATATGCTTTTACCTTAGCCATCAACTCTAGAACCTTATTCCTTCTATTGAAGGAAGGGATTTCAATGTCATTTAACCCGTAAAAACCTTCCATGCTCACTTGGAAGATTTCCCTAATTTTATCATCCTTATAAAGAGTTTGTGGTGTTGTAACCCTTAGAAGTTCATTTAAACAATGTGAAACAACAATATTACCTCCTTATATTCATGCTTCAACAACTTATGCTTGCTCAAGTGAGTGACCATTGGAACCATAGATGCTTGCATTAACTGGGAAGGTGTCTAATTCACCTTTTGTAAACATTCTCCTACCTCTTCCAATGAGCTAAGGAGGGTGTCTTTTGATGGAGACCTCTGACCTAACTTGTCTCTTGCAATAAAAAGATGTTGCAAAACCTCAATCTTCCCAATATGCTCATCAACATAATTTGTTTGTATTATTCTAATATCAAGAATTTGCTTCAAAATTTTAAGGCATGAAACTTTTATTTCTAGAATACCCTAGAACTCACAATACCATACAACAAAATTCACAAGAAAATTAAATAAAAAATTTCAACCTAGAAAGTTTGATGAAATACTGGAAATATTTCATTAATGGAATACTTAGAGGAAATTTTCATAAATCTCAAGGCAAAATTTGAAACTTGGACTTAGGGAAGGAATGCACATAGGATGAATTTGGTTCCTTGGCGCTGATTGGTCTGGAAATATGGCCTTCTACCAGTTAACCCAACAACACATCACCCACTTGTGCTAAGAAATTTCAGCCTAAAACTGTCTAATAATGAAAACTCTAAGAAAGGTATTAATTTATGCCTCTACAAATGATTAATTCGACCCTTGGTGATGGAACTCATCTCAATAAATGGCTCCCCAAGAATAGATTTGTATTGTGGCCCATTTCTTTAGATTTATCTGACATTATAATTTGGATTCATTAATCACAAGACTTATCTTAATAATATGACCTTCCTTCCATGCTAGGGCTTTGCTCGAATTCTCTCAACTCTCTCATTCACACAGGCCACCAATTGATTGTGTCCCTCTACATTGGGATTTGAATAGGTTTACAAGCACACTCATTTTTCCACAATGGGGTATGTTCGACATTCCTTGGCTCTCCAATTCACATAGGCTTCCAGGTGATCGTGTCCCTCTCACATTAGACTCCACTTGGCTTGCACTGGTTTCTTCATGTTGGGAATACCAACTAGTAAATTGTCCACTCATTTCCATAATGGAATATTGACTTGACTCAGTCTATTAGAAGGGATTGCTACATATGAAACTTCATCCACCATAAAAACCACATAGGTCCCATACAAATCCAACCCGGTTTGGTCTACTTAGAAAAACACTCTTTATTAAGCTCTGCCATTAGTAATAGTAGCGTAGCCCCCTACAAATCCAAAAATCGTACTAGATTACTTAGAAGGGCATGTTCTTGATTAAACTCTTCCAATTGTAGCAACAATGTAACCCCTTGTGAATCCAAACTCAGACAAGTCTACTTAGAAGGGCACACTCCTTATTAAACTTCGACCTCATAAAGGAACAACAATGTGGCCTTCTGTGAATCTAATGGATTCATTCAATAAATATATAAGAAATTTGATTCAATGACCTTAGCCCGAATAGATAGCAAGCTCGACTAACATAATTTAATTCCCAAGCTACCTAATTATTCAATCCCTCAAAATAACTCTGGCCCTTTAGACTCAATAGAAACAATTTGCACAAGGGATGGATAATTGACTACCTGAATCAATCTCCCTATCTGTGAGATCAACCTGCAAAACAATAATTAGCTAGTTTTTTTTCCCTTTTTTTGGGCCCTAAAAAGGAAATTCGCTTGCCATGAACAGTATGAATCCAAGAACTGATTAAATTTCCCTTTAAACCCTCAATTTAGTAGGAAAAATAACTTTAATATCATTGTAATATCCCCTTTTAAATATTCAATAGGATTTTTGACAAATCCCTTCAATATTTTTCCTTGTAAACCCTCAACAAAATTAAATTGCAAATAAAACAAGGAATTTGGAGGAAGTATCTCTTCTTAAATTGTAATATTTTTTTTGGAAATTTTCTTAAATGAAAATGCACCATGAATATTTGTGAGAAACAAATAAAAATTCCATCCTTTAAATTACCATTTCAGAAAATCTGAGAGAAAATAAGGCAAAACCCCCAATTTATTTATTAAATAATCTAGAGCGGGGATTACATCAATAATTCTTAGGAAAACCTGGTACCAAAAACTCTATTGGTTTCTATTAGGTTTCATGTGATCTTCAAACCCCAACAACTACCTTAATCCAATTCAACCTTCATAAATTCGACCTCCTCTAGTGATGTGCTATGATAGAACACAACTTTCTCTTTTCTTCTGATGAGCACTACTGAAGCACATGAAGTGGTTCTCCCTCTTGACTAGCTAGGGTGGAATCTTTCACCATTGAAATTAATCTCCGCTGGGTGTATCTTTCATCACCGAAACTGGGAACTATACAAAGGTTTTCCCCTCACACTATAAGCTACTAGAGCTCCCAAATCCAACTCACAGTAATATAAATCTTCATGTCCTCAAGTTATCCTTTGCCTTCCTTTTATTGTGATGGTTGTTAGAATGCCATGGGTCTTCTGAAAACCGTGGTTTTTCTTCTTCTTCTTTTAATAAGTGAATTTTTAATAAGGTTTGTTCTTTAAATAATTTTTAGTTTACTTAATAAGCACTTTTATTGATTTAATTACATAATATCACCTTAGAAATGACATTAAAAAATAAATTAGCTAGCTAATCTTTTGTTCTCGAAAAGCTACAATACAGGCATAGGTGGCAACCATGTTTCACCTTGATGTCACTATCGAATCTTTCTAAAATACTCTTTTGCCAATTTGATTTTAGCTTTTCCTTGCTCTTATGTCTTATGTATCATTGGCCACCACCCAATTGGAACCCCTATTTTTGTCATCCTCTCCCTTAGTCTCCCCCTTGAAATAGTGTTTAACATCTTTTTGAAATCAATAAATAAAATTACAGCTCTTCACCTGTATTGTCTAAAATATTTCTATTGCGTGCCTTGTTAGCACTCAGAATGAACCTTAAGGTTGAAAAGAGGCAATTCTGAGGTAACCACAGAACAAGCTTTTGATCTGGCATCTAGCCCTGCCAGACTAGAGAGGGCTCTCTCTTTGCCAACAAATGTGGTTGCGATAACTGAATCTTAGGCTAGCTATGAAGAATAAGGACTTGGTTGAAATTTGTGGG
The DNA here is from genome assembly GCA_000404065.3 of Pinus taeda. Taxonomy (NCBI): domain Eukaryota; kingdom Viridiplantae; phylum Streptophyta; class Pinopsida; order Pinales; family Pinaceae; genus Pinus; species Pinus taeda. The sequence continues at coordinate 25,872 of APFE030341292.1, forward strand.
TTGAAAACAGCAAGATAAGGGACTATTGGGCTATGGATTTGGGGCTAGTTTCTGCCGGCAAAATTGGGGCAAAGTAAGCGCAATGTAAATCCAGATTAAAGATATAATGAGAGAAGAAAAGAGGGAAAATACTGTTGCCCTACAGGCATTAATCAGGGGATGGAGCTACCGTGGCAACTTTAGAAGAAAGAGAAGCACAAGGTTATTCAACAGAGCATGTAACAGAGGATGGATTCTGAAAAGATAACCACTACTTCAAACAACATAATCATTGTGAAAGGAGCATCGTGCATGGATGGATTCCTAACACTTCCTTTAGAGAATACTGTAGCCAAATTAGCAGAAAAAACAAAGCATGGAATTTAATTTACAAGAAAAACATGCTGCACATTAAACATCGTGATGAATCCCAAATTTAAAGAGTAGAAAAAGCTTCATTAAAATAATATTCAAGGAAAACTTTACACAGTCCAATGGCAACCTCACTCTACTGCAAAAATCCGACCCTTACACTCTAGAATTCATAAAATATATACAATCTTCTCATCCTTGTACTAAGGGAATTGAGCTCAACCATCTTCTTCAAAATAGAATCAGTTACATTAAATTTGGACCGAATTTCTGAAATTAGGTGTCAAAGATGAACTCGTATCTCCCGAACAACAACACCCGTTACAAAACTGAAAGATGTTTTTGTAGATAAGGTCATTTTTTAGAAAAACCTCTCTCAAATTTTGGAAATTCGTTTCCAGTTGCTTGGAATCTATGCCACAAAACCATCTCTAAAACAAAAAATCATTAAAAATTTAAATCTATAAAAATAAGTTGTAAAGATATAGTCAAATATTCCAATTCACAACACCTGTGAATAAACTGAAAGAGGTTTTTGTTATATGGCTCGTGGTTAACAAAAACCTCTTTGGATTTCTCAAAATTACTCTCCATATGTTGTGAAAGGGCACCGCACTAAAATGACTAAAACAGTAAAATAACTACAAAATTTGTTTTGTTTTAATGTAGGCTTCAAATATCACTGCATATCTCCCACATAGTAACACTTGTGCATAAAATGAAGGTGGTTTTTGTTATTTGGTATGTGATGGACAAAAACCTCTTTAACTTTTATAAAATTCCCATCCAAACTAATTTTGTAGTAAACTTGTCCATGTGTGCAGCAACTGACCTCAAAACATGCATAACCAAGAATCAATCATTCATTTCGATCATATCTTCTGATCCAAAAACCGGTTATGGGAGTGTGATATATTGTTGGAAATATTTTTCTGAGCTCCTTCTGATGGAAATACTTAGGATATGATTTTCACTAAAACTCATGCAAAACATCTCTGAAAACCAGACATAGTAAGAGCTCATTTTGATCCCTAGTAACAGGTTGTGAAGACTGGAACTAACATGCCTAACATAACAATCAACTGTAAAGTATTTTGATAAGAAATGAGTTTGCTATTTAGCTCTTTTTTCTTTTTTCACTCTCTATTTGTCTACTTTAATCTCCTATAAATTTAGCAAATACTCAATTGATTATAATGATTGTATAGTAATATAAATACCTACTTAAACTAAATAATCAAATTATTACATAAACAAGTGTAATATGCAACATTGTTGCTTAGTACCTCCCTCTTATGCAAAAAGTGTAAAACAAAATTTAACTTATAATTAAACTAAATTATTTATGAATGGAAAAGTTATCTATAATTTTTTATTAATTATAATAATAAAATATTATTAATGTTAAAAACAATATGTAAAATAGTTTAAGTAGGCATAGTCTTAATATAGATGAAATGGTTTTTTCACTAGGCTATATAATTTCAAACAAATTGTGATTTTTTGTTATTAAAGAACTTAAGCTAAAGTTTTTAAAAATCTCTAAAGGAATTTGATTAAAATTAACCTAGAAAAGATACCCTAAAATTTTTATTTATTTGTAAGTATAACTATTTTATTTTAGTATATTTATATTAAAAACATTATATATCCAATAATTAATAATTTATAAATTTTATAAAAATAAATTGATTTACTTCATACAAAATTTATTTATTATGATGATAATTGTGAATGATGTTATTGAGATAGGAGCATTACTAGTAAACTCAATAAAGTACTTATTCACAAAATCAATGATGATATTAAATAAACTTTTAAATTTATATATTATTTAGTTGGTTTGTATAAATAATTGGGAAGAAGTGCTAATCCATTTAAAATTTCATATAAAAATTTATCTCCTTGTAACTTCATAATAAGGTCAACAAAAAATAAACACCCAAACCCACAGTTATAAAATAAAATGTTTATAAAATATTTTGACTCTTGAATGAGTTATGGTATTTTTAGATATGTGGTATCGATAACTCATTGTATTGACTTATAATATTATAGCAAAACCTATCTACAAGTTAAGAGTTTCCATGGTGAAGTCCGGAGAAATCTCCATGATTAAAAATCTTGTTACATGTTTTTTTTTACATGTATAAATATTTGATTCATATATTAATTTTTTTTATAATTCATAATAATAATGTTATTAAACATGAAATTATAATTTAGTTGACTTTTATGAGTTTTAATCTTAACAATGTGAAATGTATTATGAAGAAGTGTTTTTGTTATTCATCAATATTTTACGAATCATTTAATTTATATAATTGTATTACTTAATAAAATGTTATACCATACTTAGAAACAAAATATATTAACAACTCTTTTTCGCTAAATTAATTTCTTTCTTTTTTGAATATTGTGGAAAACCTATCATAACTCAAAATATCATCATTAACATTTATTTAAATATTTATAAAATAATTATACATTAAATAAATTTAAATAATTATTCATAAAAGACATTTAAAACTTCACACATTCCATTAATATCTTTCTATATACTCTTAGTGTAATGTGCGAGTTGCAAGGCTACAAGACCTCTTTGAATTTGCATTACCTTTGAAATGATGGGGGAGGTCCTTTATGGGTTATGCTCTCCATCACTTTATGTGAAAAAAGCCTATAATCTTCTAAACAGTTGTAACGTAACATGGATTCCTTGAAACCCATTATATAGACCTATAGAGGCCTTGGAAAAAATTTAATGGAAGATTGACCAAATACTTTATAATTTCCACAAACGCACATTTAATGTAAGGAAAAGATTTAATGTGTAATCTAATACTCTTGCACGTAAAGGCACACTATACCAATTTAATGTGCATCCATTTTTCCACTTGGACCATGAAGATACAAGGATTATCGATTTAATTGATTTCACTCTGACCATTTCACATTGAACCAACCATCATGTGATGAGAACACTACACATTTTTCATTAATGAAATGTTGAATATCGAATTTAAGCTTCAATTGCAATTTAAATCACTGTACAACTTTGATGAAATATGAAGCTCAAGAATAAGATATCTATCACTGCACAACTTTGATGAAATATGAAGCTCAAGAGTAAGATATCTATCACTGTACAAATTTGATGAAATATGAAGCTCAAGAATAAGATATCTGTGAGATTTTAATTTTATTATTTTGTGAATTTATTTTTTTATTTTATACCACATAAAAATTGTCAAATCAATATTTACTACCACTAATAAAAAAATAAGAATTTATAAAAAATTAAATAACATTGATTTATTTTCAAAAATTTATTTTAATATAAATATATGAAAAACATTATAGTATATAAAAAAATAATATCCAAAAACAAAAAATCTCATATGTTAATAAATAATAACCCAAAAATAGATCATCATTGTTATTATAAATGAGGTCGGATACAATGTGGGCAAAATAACTCGGAAGGAATATAACCATTTTAATTTAATGGATAAGTGTTTTTTTGTTTGTTTGTTTGTTTGTTTGTTTTTTTTTTTTTCACGTGTGGTTCAGGGACACCCGCGGTCGCTGGGTGGCCGCTACGTCCACGGAAATATCTGAGCTTGATCAAGGGTATCAAGCCCCGCGGCCAATAGCTAGGCCTAACCCCAAGGGCTTCGAGGAGAATTGACCCTATGACCTCCCGAACGACGAGACACTTATTTGACCAATTGAGCTAACCCTTGGGGCATTTAATGGATAAGTGTTGTATAAATTAAATTATATTTTAAAATGTCCACGAGGTCGTGGATAGATGGTGATCGGGTGCTCTGTTAAGGCACTCCTTGATGTGAAGTCACCAGTTCAATTCCTTGCCCCAATCGGGGTGATATATTGGACATGATGAAGATGTAGTCCTACCAAGCTTACAATATTATATATATAATTTATTTTTATTTTATGGAATAGTATATATATATATAATATAGTATATGTTATATATTATGTATATATTTCCATAAATAAAAATTAAATATATTTATTTAGGATTATATTGCTCAACTAAAACATAATATAAAATCGCAATTGGCCTGTGATATTGGAAACCAGACTAGCTGTAAAAATTGTTTTAATATCAATTTTGTCCAAAAAAACCATTAAGTTTTGTTGTTTCTTGCACCATTTAAAAGACTCAAAACACATACTAATTTAGCTATAGTTTCTATTAGGTATATCTAGCTTATATCTTTGGTCACCTTGATTTACAGACCTACAATTATCCAAAAAACTAATATCTTGCATCTATAGGTGAAGTAAACCAGACAAACAAAGCTTCTACATTTTTGAACCTCATTCCATAGGAGTGTCGTCAATCGTAGCTTTCTCTGAAGCTATCGTCGGGGATGCAACCGCAGGGTTCCCAACGCCGTCACCCTCCCAAGCCTTGTACTTTTGTAGGCGAGTTGGTTCACCTTTCGCTTCCTCTAGATTAACTTCAGATAAATGGTGAATATACTGTTCAAGTCCCTTATGCAACCGTCCTGTAGCTTCTCGATGTTCACCAACATCCTCATGATTGATTTAATCCTTCTGAGCCATTGTTTTATAACACCCTCCTCACACATCTACCCAAGTAACCAACGAATTGGTGTAAACATGCAATGAAAGGCTATTATGATTGGATTCAACCTCCTATGTGATCTTAAGGAAGTGGAATCGACGGAGCACATCAACCAACCTATCCACATCAACAACAGAACCCTCATGAGACATGTGTTGGGTGTGGAGCCTGATTATCTTCTTTATTCAGAGGTATCGTCACATTGAACCCCAGTTTGTAATGGGGCGGAAATGCCGCCTGTTTGTTCACCTCCAGGGGGGTCCCGGGGGCCGATGGAAATTTTTATGAGCCCCCCCACCCTAGCAAGGGTTCGGGTGCAACACCCTTGTAGCTAAAAATAAATGTAAAATGGCCTTGTAAAAGATTGTAATTTCGTAGTCAATCTGAGCCATTCATTAGGCAAATGATCTAACGGTAGAAGTTATGTTTAATTTAAGGTTTTTTTGCCCTAGAAGGCAACCCCTCGTTATATATGAGGGGATTGTATTGTGGCTATGTATATGTGTATTCTTAGCTAAAAAGAGAGAGGAGATTGTGTGAGAGTGAAGAAGAAATTATAGTGGATTTGTTGTAGGTTGTATCTCTTCATTTTGCTGCATAATATAAAAGGAAATTCTGGTTGTTTCTCCATGGACGTAGCTCAAAATTGGGTGAAAGACATATATCTGTGTCTCTATTGTTTTATGCATTTTCCATGTTTGTGTTTTTGCAATATTTTATGTGTTCCATTACTTTATAATATATAATTTTCTAACAACATGTCAGTCACTCAGACATCCTGTCCCTGGATCCCACTCATGTTTTGGACATCTTAAGCCTCAGTCGCTCTCATGCCATAGGCGTGGCAGCGTCCAGAAACCCAAAGTCGCTCTCACAAGACTCCCTGTCAACGTCTAGAAACCCAATTTACTAGTGTTATGTGAGCATCCCTGGGATTTGAGCCACTTTTTTCAGGCCCAGAGCCCAAATCACTGCCCAGAATGTAATGATAACTTAGGAGAATTAAAAGAATAGGGAAACAATGATGCAAAGAAGTAAGTTAAACAAGATATTAATTAGATCCCTACTAGCCATGACGGCCATTTCGTCAAACATGTCGCAAGCATGTAATCTACAAGTGTAACCAATAGAATTAAACATAGGGATCTTGTACTTATCTGAGAATTGCTAAGAACCATTGTTCCCTCAAGTCATTTTCTGCATTACCATATATTAGGCCATAGATACATTATCCATTCATTTACAAGTAAAATCATGTTGAAATCCATACATAGTTGTCGTCATAAAACACACATATAACTAGCATAATAACAACATAAATACTCATGAAAGTACAACCACACATATGATCCATCAAAATGCTCATAGAAATACAAGGAGAAATAACTTTCATTAAAGATGCAAAAACCAAACCTGGGATGTTACTCCCACGTTCCACCCCACCATAGAATGGCTGGGCCAGATCTCTCTTCAGCCATTCACCCTCGTGCCATATTCCAAGCAAGAATGTGGGACTTAAACCAAAAGAACCAACCAGGGAATACCGAGGCTAAACCACCTCACCCTCATCAATAGAAACCAGGCTTTACCATAATCCATCCCAGATCACTAGGCCAACACAATGAACACATAATAAAAGGCTTTACCATGATCTCCACCTGATCACTAGGCCAAACAAGCATGAATTCCATCAGATTTCTCCACCTACACTGTGACGAATGTTCATGTCTCCTAGTATCTCAGGCTTTACCATAATCCAAACCCATATCACTAGGACCTAAACCAAGACCCTCTCTCTAGGCTTTAGTGCATATCCCAAACTAGGGATTACTAGGCCCAACAGAGATCAAAGAACCTCTTGGTTTTACCATATATGCTGCCATTCACTGGCAAGGATTCCTAGGCCCACCGAGGCAACACAATCCTGGCTTTACCATAACCCACAATCTGGCTTAGGGGTCACTAGGCAGTGGCTTTACTGTGATCCACATTTCGGTTCAGGGACCACTATGCCATGTGCTCTATCATTCAAAGATCCACCCCACTCAGCTTTGAATCCATCCGGCAATCTAGCTTAACCAAAACATGATAACCCAACACACCATGGCTATCTGGAAATGACAAGGCAAGGCTGAAAACATTGTTACACCTGGAAAAACCCATGCCACAATAGCAAAAGAACCACATGCAATACCATGCATGCCAAATCTAGCAAAGAAAATACACATGCAAATTGATACCTGCAAAGAATCCCGTTGTAGCTTCTTGATCCTTCTCTTCCTTTCTTGATCTTTGCTTCCTCTTGCCTTCTTTTCCTTTCTTGATCCCATGCATAACCATAGAAAAAGCTTGAGCTAAGGGATTACACTGACTAAGATCTTGCCAAATTATCCTCAAAAGCCTTTTTATTAATGAGGCCTCTATTTTCTTCATTTTCCATTATTTTCCTTCATTTCCCTCCTCACATGCAACCTGTGACCTTTCACTTTCCTTTTCTCCGAATTTCCTTTATTTTCATAAATAAATGTGCTAAAATGCCATCTTTCCTTTCCAAAGCTTTAGCCATTGCCTTTGCCAATTTCCTTAGCCATAAGCAACCAAATGAACACCCACACTAGGATGTCTTGCCCACCATTCAACTTGGAACATATGTCCCATAAACATTGGTCTTATATATTTTTACATGGAATTTTTACCAGGGTTGTTACAGGACCCTCCCCCTTTGGGGGAACTGTCCTTGGTGTTCAGTGACACCTATAACCAACAAGACTGCTGAAAACAAAACATACTTCCCATGGAGCTTTATAACACAACTCATTGCAGTATTTACAGTTAATGACCCACTCAAAAGTAAAACATCATGACAACATGACCAAATAACAACAATACCACATACTGGAGCTTTATAATACAACTCATTACGGTATTTACAATAACCACATATACACATATGCACATTTTTTAAATCAGCAAATAAAGGATATGATGTCTACATCCACAACAAGGGAATCCAGAGGCTCACACCTCCACCCTCAAAGTAATACTAAGATTCAACTCCTTTCTAGGAAGTCCAAAATCCACTGCCACAATCAAAGTTTCATCCAATGTCTAACACTACAATCCTGTGCCACTTGACCTCTCAGTGAACATTTACTGGCTCATTGTTCCTGGGCACACTCCCAATGTGCATCTAATTCCATCTAGCAATGCTCATGACCAAAACAAATATATCCCCAAACTTCCCTTCTCTGCTACATAGTCCCTCAGGCAATCCTATCACCCCTTCTGTGTAGTCACTCTCCTTCCAAGTTCCCGGCATCCCCTATCCTGGGTGATCCATTCCTTGGCAAGGCTTCCTCACATCAAAAGATCAAACAACCAAGGCATATACCTACCTCAAAACCATCATATTGGTCATAGCATGCTCATGGAAATCAATGGACACTATTGGGTAACAGTGTCCCACAATGGCCCTACTCCTTAAGTGCTTTGCTAGCACATTGCTACCTATTCCAATTTATTTCACTGTTGCTGCTAATTCTTGTAGTCGATTTCAATCATCGAGCTAAGAATTTTCGTGCTTCCTGTACCAAGCACATAACTTCCATTAGATTCAAAATAAATTCAAATCATAACCCATTAATAGCTCGTCAATAAGGTATAATTTCAATCCCGTCTACTTCCACACATACCACCGACATCTACAGTTCATACAGACACAAGGGAAGTTCTAGAATGATCACCATAAAAAATGGTCCACCTACCTGTAATAGTTCCATTTGAACATTAAGTATAAGAAGGGAAGCACCAATAATGTCGCTGATTGCCTCAGCTGACCACCAGCCATGGTGCTGATCACTGTGCTCAACTCCTGTGGGCACGAGACATCGGGGTGGCCACATCTTTACAAAAGCGATCCAGAATTCGACAACACATACTAGGCACTCCTGGAAGGGAAGTAAGTTCCAAATTTTCACCTTTAGGATGCATTGTTATGCCACTTGGGACACATTTGTGTTCCTTCAAGCGAGCATGCCAATATGATTTGGGAGGCGCACTACAGTTAGGACGTTGGACATTTCAGAATAGAGAAAATAGTGGCGGTATTGCAGAAGTATTTTTATTGGCCGAAACTTCGTCAGGATGTTGGGAAGTACATTAGATCCTACACCGCCTGTGCCATTGCTAAACCAACCATAAAGAAGTAAGGCCTGTATACTCCTCTACCTACTTCTAGTCGGCCTTGGGAATCTGTCTCCATGGATTACATGTCGGGCCTTCCTTCTACTAAGCATGGCAATGATTGCATTTTCGTGGTCATCGACAAATTCTCTAAGATGGCCATCATGGCAGCCTATAAGAAGAGTATCACAACAGAAGCCACTGCTAAGCTCTTATTTGAGCGAGTATGGGTACACTTTGGGATCCCATAGTCCATTGTCTCAGATCGGGACAACAGATTCCTGAGTGCATTTTGGTCAAGTCTTTGGTCGATGCTGGATACAAAACTTACTAATTCCATGACTTTTCGTCCCCAAACTAATGGCCAAACAAAGGTTGTCAACAGGATGATCGTACACATTCTACGCATGTACAACTCAAAGGATCCACGCACATGGGATGAAAGCCTCCCCTATGTCCAACACAGCTACAACAGATCTCTCTACGGCTCAACGAGCCACAACCCCTTTCAGGTAGGACTGGGATTTCAGCCATTATGTCCCATTGATGTGACCATACCATTTGCAGCTACCCAGGTAGATTTGGCTCATGTCCAGCCTGAAGCCGACAGGGCTAACAACTTCATTGAGCGCATTCAATACATCTGCCAACAGGTCCATGATATATTGGACAGAGCCAATGCTAAGTACAAGTAGCGCCATGATGAGCATCGGGTGCCGCACAAGTTCCAGGTGGGTGACAAAGTTTGGCTACATTTGCAAAAGGAGCGCCTCGCTAGACCCCACCGCAAGCTTCGCCCACTCCAATATCAGCCATACACCATCACCAAGGTTGTAGAGGACAATGCCTTCGAGCTTAGCATTCCATCGTTCCTTGGTATGCACCCATTGTTCAATGTAGACTGCCTTCGGTCATACTTTCCACCATTGTTGGACACATCCGATGTTGCAGAACAACTCACACCAACAGAGCTAAACCTAGATTGCATGGAACATGCCACCACTGATCGGATCATGGACGCACAGATCAAGAACACTCGCCTGTAGAAAATCCAACTATATCGGGTTGTCAAAGTTGGCCAACTCCTTCACCAAGGCAAGTGGTTCACCAGGGACCAAGTTCAGCAGAAGTTTTCCCATCTCATGGAGACACTCAACGCAATGGGGACCATTGCTTCCTAAGGGGGGAGGAATGATCCAGGTGGATATTGGTGGAAACCCGCCTATTCCACTTTGACCCCCAACATTGTCTTTATCAGTTGTTTGGTTTCCTTAATTGTAGCACAATTTACTATTTTTGGCAGTTTTTTGGGTCCTAAACTTCCGGAGCCGTTTTGAGGCCCTAAACGACATTTTTAGGGAAAACGAAGAGACCAAAAACATCCCAAATGCACTTGCCCATTTGTTTTTAGCCTTCTCTTTGAGATCTTCGGAATGAGGTATTATGATAGCCAAACGGAGATTGTATGCCAAAGTTACGACCCTGGGAAGTTGATGTACCAATTTACCCAAACAGGGCCCACAGTTTTGGCGATTCATCTCATAGGGTTAGGTTTTGGGATGTTTAGGGCTTTCCATTGTTTCTCAATAATAAATAGGCCTTTGAGCCTCATTGTAACATAGTTCAGAGGCATGTAGCTGTCACATCTCTTCTCAGAGATAAGCTACCATCGCCCGAGCTATCTTATTTCCATTCAATTTGTAAGCATAGTTCAATATTTTTCTATTAATGAAATGAAGTGTTTTTCTACTGCATCTCTGTGTTTATGAATATATTTGTAAGTTGTTGCGTTCATGTTTAAATTCAAATCAATATAACCTAATCATCAAGTTATATAACATAAAACAACAATAGCAATGCATACAACCACATGTTACCATCATTCTTGACTATTCGACTCATGTGCATATGGCTATGCTAATCAACTATCATCTATCATGTACGTAACCATAACATCAAAAGATATGTACATAAACCTAATGTATATAACCCTAATGCATATAACAATCCTTAACCTACATACCTACATGCCCACATACAAACTTGTATGACGACATGCTCTTTCCTCAAGGTCCAATGCTGCAACTTCACTTTGATGATCTACATCTCTTGCTTTACCTCATTCAACACATTAGCATCATAACATACCAATAGCACCATGATGACCTAAATTGCATCCATGACTTCACAAGGCATGTTTGACCTACTATTCATTCATAACTATAACCAAGACCATACATGCATAACAACTGCATATCGACATATAACACATGATTACAAAGCTGTATACATATCCTTCTAGCTAGAGTCCAGTCATCAATGCATGACCATATGAACTTCACAAACCATGACCTCATGCATGAAAACAACCATTACTCCCATGTATGCATTGCCACATGCAACCATCAACATGCATAAGCAATGCATAATCAACTACACATACACATGAATGCATGTAGTTGAACATAAGCTATCAATACTTGTAACCAACCTACAAGACGGATGCATGTACTCAAACATACAACATTGCAACCTAACATACAAGGATTTAATCAAGCGACATTCAACAACATGTAAGCGACATATAACAATATGTAACTAGTCATATACTCACGATGATGCATTCCACAAAATTAACATCAAGTCCCTCATGACAACCTTACTACAACCATGATCAACATTATGAAATGCAACAAGCACATGGAATGCAAGTGTAAGAGACACACATGCAAATGACATGCATGCATGACCAACACACACCGCCCATCCAGTTTGAGGGGTGAACCATACTCTGATACCACTCTATAACACCCTCCTCACACATCTACCCAAGTAACTAGCTAATCAGGGTAAACATGCAATGAGAGGCTACTATGATTGGATTCAACCTCCTATGTAACCTTAAGGAAGTGAAATCGACGGAACACATCAAAAAACCTATCCACATCAACAAATGAACCTTCAGGAGACATGTCAACCACTCAGACATCCTGCCTCTGGGTCCCACTGATGTTCTGGACATCTTAAGCCTCAGTTGCTCTCATGCTATAGGCATGACAATGTCCAGAAAACCAAAGTCGCTCTCACAAGATTGCTGGCCAGCGTCCAGAGACTCAATTTACCAGTGTTATTCCAACGTCCCCAGGACTTGAGCCACTTTTTCAAGCTCAGAGCCCAGGTCACTTCCTAGAATGGAATGATAACTTAGGAGTAGTAAAAGAACAGGGAAACAATGATGCAAAAGAAATAAGTTAAACAAGACATTAATCAGATCCCTACTAGCCATGACAAGCATTTCGTCAAACATGTCGTAAGCAAGTAATCTATAGGTGTAACCAACATAATTAAACATAGGGATCTTGTACTTATCTTAGAATCACTAAGAACCATTGTTCCCTCAAGTCATTTGTTGCATTACCATCTATTAGGCCATAGATACATTACCCATTCATTTTCAAGTAAAAACATGTTGAAATCCATACATAGCTACTGTCATAAAACACACATATAACTAGCATAATAACAACAAAATACTCATGAAAGTACAACTATATAAACCACATATGATCCATCAAAATGCTCATAGAAATACAAGGAGAAATAACCTTTCATTAATGATGCATAAACTAAACCTGGGATGGGACTCCCACATTCCACCCGACCATAGAATGGTTGAATCAAATCTCTCTTTAGCCATTCACGCGTATGCCATATTCCAAGCATGAATGTGGGACTCAAACCACAAGAACCAACAAGGGCATACCGAGGCTAAACCAAGTCACCCTCATCAATAGAAACCAAGCTTTACTGTAATCCATCCCAGATAACTAGGCCAACATAATGAACACATCATAACAGGCTTTATAGTGATCTCCACCAGATCACTAGGCCAGGCAAGCATGAATGCCATCGGATTTCTCCACCTACACCATGAGGAATTTTCCTGTCCCCTAGTCTCCAAGACTTTACCGCAATCTAAACCTAGATCACTGGGCCCTAAATCGAGACCCATTCTCCAAGCTTTACTGCATATCCCAAACCCAGGACTACTAGCCCCAACAAGGAGCAAACCACCTCTTGGATTTATCGTATATCCTGTCATTTACCGACAAGGATTCCTAGGCCCATCGAGGTAACACAATCCTAGATTTACGCAACGCACAATTTGGCTCAAGGGTCACTAGGCCATGTTCTCTATCATTCAGAGATCCACCCCACTCAGCTTTGAATCCATTCGGCAATCCAGCTCAACCAAAACATGAGAACCCCATCACACCATGGCTATCCAGAAATGGCAAGGCTACGCTAAAAACACTGTTATACCTAGCAAAAACCATACCATAATAGCGAAAGAACCACATGCAATAACATGCATGCCAAACCTAGCAAGGAAAATACACATGCAAATCGATACCTGCAAAGAATCCTAGTGTAGTTGCTTGATCCTACTCTTCCCTGCTTGATCTTCGATTCCTCTTGCCTTCTTTGCCTCTCTTGATCCCATGCATAACCATAGCAAAAACTTGAGCCAAGAGCTTACACTGACTAAGAGCTTTCGAACTGATCCTCATAATCATTTTTATTAATGAGGCCTCTACTTTCTTCATTTTCCATTATTTTCCTTCATTTTCCTCTTCACATGCAACCTGTGACTTTTCACCTTCCTTTTCTCCTAATTTCTTTTTTTTTCATAAATAAATGTACCAAAATGCCATCTTGCTTTTCTAAAGCCTTATCCATTTCCTTTTCCAATTTCCTTAGTCATAAACAACAAAATGAACACCCACACTAGGATGTCTTGCCCACCATTCAACTTGGAATACGTGTCCCATCAACCATGGTCTTATATATTTTTAAATGGAATTTTTACCAAGCTTGTTACACGAAAATGAAGGAAAATAATGCAAAATGAAGAAAATTGAATTATATTACTTCAACCAAAACATAATATAAAATCATAGTTGGTCTGTGAGATTGGAAACCAGACTAGCTGTAAAAATAAATTATTTTAATATCAATTTTGTCCAAGAAACCATTAATTTCTTCTGTTTCTTGCTCCATTTAAAAGACTCAAAACACATACTAATGTAACTATACTTTCTATTAGGTCTATCTAGATTGTATCTTTGGTCACCCTGATTTACAGACCTACAATTATCCAAAAAACTAATATCTTGCATATTCAAACTGATATCTAAATAGTCTATAGGAAAAGTAAACCAGACGAACAAAGCTTCTACATTCTCAAACCTCATTCCACAGGAGCGTCACCAATCATAGATTTCACTAAAGCTACCATTGGGGATGCCGCCACTGGATTCCCAACACCGTCGCCCTCCCAAGCCTTATACTTTCATTTGTGAGCTAGTTCAGCTTTCGCTTCCACCAGAGTAACATCAGATAAATGGTGAACATAGTGTTCAGGTCACTTATGCAACCATCTTGTAGCTTCTCGATGTTCACCAACGTCCTCATGATTGATTTAATCCCTCTGATTCGTTGTTTGATGGCACTCAATTGGCTTAAGGTGTCAATCTGACCTTTAGCCCTTTCCTCCCTTCCTTCCACTTGCATCTTTCCTATTAGGGTCTTCACATGCCATGACATTTCTAGTTTTTATGGTAGAGGGTCATTTGGGTCCTGGTTTCACCAATGTTAATGATCCAATCAAATTCCTTCTCCACTTGTGTGTCTGAAATAACCCTCCTTTGCTGACGAATTTCATTGTCCCACACCTCCACCACTTCTTTACCCTTCTGCAAGACTGTAGCATGAAATGCATCTGATGCTGCCCTCACAACCATTTTCATGCGAGTTCGCTTGCTACAACATGCTCCTTGTGCTTCCACTCTAGGTATACCCCTCAGCCTACCCACCAAATACCTGACTCATCCCATCCTCAACTCCGATACCCTATCCAACTTAGAAACTACTCTTATCAGTGCTCTACTAATCCACCACTGCTCGATTACCATGCACAGATCATAAAGGAGAGCACCCGACCTAGATTTTAAAACCTGTTCTGCTGGGATGCTCTGCTTACTGACTTTTCGATACTTTCCATCACCAACTTCGCACCCTCTGATTTGTCAGCGATACGATTGTCACTCCATGTGAACCTGCTCCATAACTCCCTGTCATTTGCCAAACAAAGTAAATTGTACAGATTCATCATTCCCATTTGTTGCCTCTTGTACATATCCTCAACTATTATCGTACTTGCACTGTTCTCAGTGACCTGCTTATCATTTATGAACCAACTTGCGTGATGTGCCTTGATGGAGGTGTTAATAACTTCATCACCTTTTGTTGCCACCTTGCCCATGCAACTTTTCCATGCATTCATTCTCCAGTCATGTTTCATTATTCCCTTTTCTTCCATGATCTAGGATGAATCAATCATGTGAGCAGTGGAGCTTTGCCCAAACCCCGACCTGCCTCTGCATTGTACTCATTGCCAACTACCATGAAGCTATCTTTTTCGGCCAACTTCTGGTAATCTTCCTTGAGCTATCCCTCCTGGAGTTCCGAGCATGCCACATCAGTAAGCAACTGCGCGCAGGTTACCCCTTCATTGGCTAGCCTATCTGTGACTACATTTGTTGATCTCCAAACCATACTTAATTCCAATGTTATCAAAGTCACTAGGTAGTGATCTATGCGCTAAATTAATTGTTCTAGAAGCCAATTCCTCGTAACCTTTCTTACATGCGAGCCACATTGTAGCCTCCTTGCCACTTAGATGGTTATCATCGAGTCTCCCTCCATAGTGACATTGACAATTCTTTCTTGAGCCAAGATTTCCAACCCTTGTTCTAGGGCTTGGAATTTAATTGTGTTGTTAGAGGCATGTCCCATATTTATGAAATATACCCTACAAATTTTCCCTGTCCAATCTCATATAACCCCTCCTACCCGTGTACTACTAGGGTTTCCTTTCGATGCCCCATCAAAGTTTAACTTGAAGAAACCTCGGGGAGGAAGAATCCAAATCGATGAACTCACTTGAATTTGAGGTTTTTTGGCCCTATGTATTAGGGTTATCCAGCTCTAATAGTTTTAAGACTCGTGCCTCCTACAAAGATGACTACTCATCTGAGACTTTAGCTCCTTGCTAATTATTGTTTCCATTAGTTGGTGCCAAATTAATTCCACCGAAGATTTTGAAAGGAACTTCTTGTTCTAAAAGATACATTAATTCCACTCCTTCCATACTATCTAGAAAATAAAACCAAGAATCAGTGACCAAGTGAAATTTACGACTTCATTTTTAATGTCATTCCCTCATCATTTCCTAATACTATCGTGTATATTGTGTCCATCATTCACTGAAGATATAAGTCATCTAATCCCATATGACAAAGGTGTAGCGATAGGGATTTAAAAGATGAAATGAAATCTTATATTACAAGAAAAAGAAATAAAAAATTAAAAACCAAACTTTCGGAGACTCTAGTTTCTCACATGACATTCACAATGCACAAAGACAAACAACAACTGCCCAGCTCAATACGATCAACATGTCCCATAGGCAGGGTCGGCTGAGGGAGGCGTTGCATGTTTTGCAGATAGGTTGCCCTGTAGACGTTTCTGTGTATGTTTATATGTTGCAGGCCTTCATTGAGGCAAAAACCTTGTGCCCCGGGAAACTAGTCCATGCCCACATTATTCAAACAGGATGCTCTCCCCACAGATTCCTGTGGAACACACTTGTCAACCTTTATGCCAAGTGCGGCAGTGTGTTGGACGCTCGCAGGATTTTCGACCAAATGTCCTCGCGAGATGCCTTCTCATGGACGATGGTAATTGCAGGCTATGTCAGGCACGGCTTCGCTGAGGACGCCCTAAATCTGTTTTACCAAATGCGCCAGAGTAACATTCAACCTGATCAGTTTACCTTTGCAAGCGTTCTTCCAGCTTGCGCCAAATTGGGTGCTTTGGAACAGGGCATGGCAATCCACGATGAAATAACGAGAAATGGGTTTCAGTTTGATTTGTTTGTGGGAAGCGCCCTCGTTGATTTGTATGCAAAATGCGGGAGAATTGAGAAAGCACGCGATGTGTTTGACAAAATGCCTCAACGAGATGCGGTCTCATGGAATGCCATGATTGCAGGATATATGCAGAATGGACATGCAGACGAAGCTCTGCAGTTCTTTCGGAAAATGCCTGAACGAAATGTGGTTTCATGGAATACCATGATTGCAGCTTATGCCAAGGATGGACCTTTTGAGGAATCCTTGACGTTTTATCATGAGATGCAACTAGCAGGTATCCAACCCAACCATTTCACCTTTGCCAGTGTTCTCCCAGCCTGTGCAGAATTGGGAAATCTGAAACAGGGTATGGAAATCCATGAGGAAATAGTTAGACGTGGATACCAGTCCGATGTGTTTGTGGCTAATGCACTGATTGACATGTATGCAAAATGCAGTAACATGGAGGAGGCACGCTCTGTGTTTGATAAAATGCCACAACGGGATGTTGTGTCATGGAATGCGATGATTGGAGGCTATGCGCAGATTGGACATGTTGATGAGGCCCTGAAAATATTTCAGAAAATGCCAGAACAAAACATGGTTTCATGGAATACAGTGATTGCGGCTTATGTTAGGGATGGAATGTATCAGGAGGCCTTGACACAGTTTTATCAAATGCGAAGAAAGGGTATCCAACCCAATGAGTTTACCTTTGCCAGTGTTCTGTCAGCATGTGCCAGATTGGAGGCTTTGGAACAGGGTATGGAAATCCATGAAGAAATAATAAGATGTGATTATCAGTTTGATATTTTTGTGGGGAATGCCCTTGTAAACATGTATGCAAAATGTGGGTGTGTAGAGAAGGCATGTCAATTGTTTCAGGAAATGCGTTGTAGAGATGTGGTCTCATGGAATGCAATGCTTTCAGGATATGCACATAATGGATATTTTCATGAGGCTCTGGAGGTTTTTCAAGAAATGCAACTGGCAGGAGTAAAGCCAGACACAGACACCTTTTCTAGTGTCCTGTCAGCGTGCTCTGACTTGGCAGATCTGGATCGAGGGATGGAAATCCATCAAGAAATAATTAGAAGTGGTTTTCAGCTTGATGTCTCTGTGGGGAGTGCCCTGGTGGACATGTATGTAAAATGTGGAAGCATAGAAAAGGCACATGAAGTATTCAAACAAATGCCACAGCGAAATGCTATATCCTGGACATCCATGATTGCTGGGTATTCACTGAATGGGCATGCCGTGGAGGCTCTAAAGCTTTTTGGAGAAATGAAACTGGCAGGAATAGAGCCAGATTCGAAGGCCTTTGTCAGTATCCTTCCAGCATGTGCCAACTTGGGAGCTCTGGAACTAGGTATGGAAATCCATGAACATATAATTAGAAGTGGACTTCAGGATGATGTGTTTGCAGCCAGTGCACTTGTAGATATGTATGCAAAATGTGGGAATATAGAGAAATCACGTCATTTGTTTGAAAAGATGCAAGAGCGAAATGTCGTCTCCTGGACGACTATGATTGCAGGGTATGCCATTCATGGTTACGGCAAGGAGGCAATTGAACTCTTTGAACAAATGCAACATTCTGGCTTGAAACCCAATCATGTAACCTTTATTTGTGTTATGTCTGCTTGTTGCCATGCAGGTCTAGTTGAGAAGGGCTGGAAATTCTTTAAGTCTATGAGTGAACATTATCAAATCACACCGACAATGGATCACTACAGCTGCATGGTTGACCTTCTTGCACGCGCTGGACACCTTGATGAGGCACTCGAGTTTATCAACAAAATGCCATTAAAACCTGATGCTACAGTTTGGGCATGTTTGCTTGGTGCCTGTAGAGTACATAATAATGTAGAGTTAGGCAACCTTGTTGCAGAGCAACTTTTTAAGTCTGAAATAAAAGATGCTGCACCTTATGTTCTACTGTCAAACATGTACGCCACAGTTGGAAAGTGGGATGATATTGAAAGGGTGCGGAAAATGATGAAAGACAGGAAGGTCAAAAAAACACCTGGATGCAGTTGGATAGAAGTCAATAAACAAGTTCATACCTTCGTTGCAGAAGACCAATTACTCGCATAAGTGCAAAAAATAATTCAACGTTGAAGAGATTGTCCAGGTAACTGAAGGCTGAGAGGTGCATGCCATGTTATGCTAGGACACACTAAATGGTGCAGAGAAGTCGAAACAAAGTCATTTGTTGCCGTAGAAGTGGCCCATTTTATTTGGGTTTATCCATTTGGTTCATGGGACAACCATTTGGGAGTGTGATGACTGCTACTCTGCCATCAAGTTCATCCCCAAGATTGATGCAGAAGAAATCGTTGAGGGATACCAACCTTCATCATTATTCCAGTGCAAGATGGTTTTGAAAAGGTGAAGATGATCAATGACAGGGCAGTCAAAAGGATACATGGATGCAGTTGGAATATAGGTCATATGATCAACTAGATCAAGGGCAAGGTAGGTCAATGATAAACTAGTACGTGCTTTCTTTGTTAAATATAGGTTATACATATACATGCCAAGAAACTATGCAAAGAAGAAAGGAATGATTTGCCTGGGCAGTTGAAGGAAGTGGAGTATGTGCCTCGAGACAATATTGCGCAAAGTGTGTTAAGAAGCACATGGAAATTCATTGCCACCAAGTTTATATCTGGGGCAGTTCGAAAAGAGCTGTGAGAGAGAGTGGCCTCCATAATCATTTGAAGAATGGAGGAGGGTGTTCTTGAGGGTATATTGACTGATGCCGATTAAAGCAAGCTGGAACCATAAACTTATTCAACAATGAAATTTATGTATTATTAGCCTTGCATTGTGAGCAAGAGAATACACATTATTTTATCTGATAGACCATAATGTTTGGCATTGCAAGTATCTGTTTTGTAGCTTAGAAAGGAAAATGATCGTTCACAGTCATGCAGCATGCCAAAGCCATGAATGGTATATAACATCTGCATGCGACATCTAGTGGGATGCCAATATGGATGGGAAATAAAATGCCTAAGATCTCACGTTGGAGACTAGAGATGATGCTTGTGTTTTGTGCTTTGATAATAGCAAAAAATGAAACCCATTCTTTCTGGTTCATTCCATAAGACATCAATGTTGACAGTAGACACAAATGATTAACCCCTGCGTGAAACTCCTAGACTTCACTGTTTCACTGTTGAGGCATATCAAGTCTTCGAGAATGAGAAGTTCACTTTCAATTTCTTGTGAGGTTAGTATTTGCAGACTGTGTACAGTCAAGGAGGTTGAAATCAAGGAGCATTTTATTTTCTTGTACCCCGTTTACTACGAGATTTGAGCAAGATATAGTTGACTCAGTAAGGATGCTGAGGAGAGCCTATCTATATTTCTTTGATCACAGTGACCAAATTGGCTGTTCTTCAGGAGATGATAGTTCTTCGACGCCAAACTCTACAGGGACTCTCTAGGTTGATCGCTTGATTTCTTTCTTCTTTGGCCTCTCTATGATGGCACTGGTAAAAGACATCATCCAAACTCTTTCGTAGATGATGGAGATACCACGAATATAGTCAGGAGATGCTCTGTTTCTCACATTACTACAAGCTCAATTGACTCCTTTAGAGCCATCCATTGACATAAGGTGACAACAACTCCAAACACGACAGATCTAGAGCTTTTCACTAAGACCATATTATGAGTCATTATTTCTATGAGTGGTTTGTTAGTCTTGATTGTTAGGAGAGCACATAGCGATTTGCTACCCTCCAGTGTGGTGCCATTGATCCCACTCAGTCTAGGCCATTCTCCAAATGACATTCTTAGACATGCCCTTAGGGACTTCCTACAAATTGATAGTTTGATTGATGCTCCTAATACTACTTTTGAAATATCACAAGGGTAAACATGGATCTCTGCACATAGTTTCCTACATTGGATCCAATTTTGGATGTATTTTTTAAGTTGTTTTGGGATGTTCTCCATGCTTCAGGAAAAGAGTTTGCTATTTTAATTTTTTATATTTCATTAGAGACACATTAGGCACTTCCTCTAGACTGTTTTAAGCTGCTTGTACTTGCATAACCCCATAGACATATTTTGGTAATTTGTGCACACATTAATATAATTTATTAATTTCTTTCTTTTATTAATGTTGGACTTTGATTAAAATTTATCAATTTCTCTCCTCTCTTATGAACAAGGGATTTGAATTTCCAAACATGTTCTCTAGCAACTTTCTACATTGGTATACTCCATAAACAGTCAGTATCAAGTTACTATTTCATGAAAGAGAATCTTGCCTTCAAAGATGCTAGAAGTAGAATTGCTACTAAAACTTGAAATACCAGGTGTTTGCCATTGTCATTTATTGACCAGTAGTGCATTTTACAGCGAACTTATTCTATCTAAATTCAAATGACCATGGCCCGACATCTCCAATATTGATTTTTGAAGGATGGCTATGTTGGTAGCTACCCCACGTGTCGGGAAATCGATTTTTCTGAACAATGCAGAATGACAAGCCTCATATTTGGTTTTCTGACGATTACGTAGGAGTTACAACTAAATTTTATTCTATCACGCAGAAAGATAAAAGAAGATATGGGCCTACGTAAATTTTTATATTAACAGGTGGTCCAGTGTCATTGAATTGATAGCAAGATACTTAAACATTACTTCATTTAATGCAGAAAGCCATTGGTGCATAATTGTAAACCTGTTGTCATCTTTAGAACTCAAGTCAACAGTGGCCAGGTAAGGTACGAGATGTCAATCATGTATTTAAGCCCATGATTAGGCTATGTTATGTAATTGGAATGCGAACGTTGTAACCAAGTTATGGTACGTAATAATAAAACATTATTAATTTAGATTTTGAAATAGCATAAAATAATGTCCTAGATAATATTGAATGTTCACTAGTAAGCAAAATACGGACATCCCGAATGGCAAAAAAAATGTGATTGTTTGGCTGGTTGTGATCATTTTATTTTATAAATGGGTATTAAGAGTATTGGTAATGTTAAGGTTGGAGTTAGTTTTGTTGGTGTTAAGGATTTTCTAGTAAACTTGCTTAATAGTTAGGGAATTTAATTTTATCATTGCTAGATGCTTTTCCATTTATACTGATGCTTTTCTTGTCTCAGGGGTCTTTCTAGAGTGTTGTATTATGTCTTTAAGCTAATGAATATTCTTAAATAATTCAATTGATTAACCCATAAAATCTTTCCCTTCGAATGCTTGAAAGTAGTCAAGAGCATGGGTATATTTAAAAAATAAGAAGTAGTTGATTATATTTCTAAACCAATAATAACAAGGAATGAAAAGAAATGAGATAAAGAATATGTGTGCCTTAAGTGAACGAGAACTCAAAGTAACAACTTCATCCCAGCTAACCAAGGTAACTCAAGTAGCTAAGCACATTTTCTATATAGGTACTTAATACAGGCGCTCATGGACAAAGGTTTCATATGACTTAGTATAAGATTATAACACCTTTCATGAAGTAAACCCCAACCATAACACCTATCACTTATACCTATAATTTGAAAGGGCCGATTTAGGAATTGTTCCTCACATTAGGGTTGGAAGCACCTAATAAGGTCACATGATAAACCTCTCATAAGTCATAAGCTAGTAAGACATTTTGAAGATGACATTTATGTGAAGTACTTTGATGACTTTGACATTATATATGGTCAACCTTGATGCTCTTATGGTTCTAGTACCCATAATGATGATCTCACTTGATTCCTTGAGTATGTGCTAGATGATTCTTTTAGGCATTGTCGAGATTCCTTCAGGGATGATATGATGCTTCTCTAGCACTTTAGAGGTTACATCCAACCACTTTGATGATGACGAGAGCACTTTTGGTAAAGGATGTTGGGTACCTTTGGAGGAGTGTTGACCTTGATTATGATTTGACACAGTAGAGGGGACCCCCTCTAGCTTAAGGACCTTAGATGTTGATCTTTGAGGCTAGGACATTAGCATGGAAAATAGGTGCATCGTAGAGATGATAGAATGGCCCCTAAGCTCTTCTTTTGATTTTGATTGATGATGATGATCATTTGGAACCCCTTTGGAGGTTTAGTTGCACCTTCTACCTTGATGATGTCATGCCCTAGCTTAATGATATCATGCTAACACTCCATTTGATGATGATGTGAGCATTTGGAGGATGATATATGGCTTGAGAGGGCCATTTTGGTGATGAGGCACCTCCTTTGGATGAAGAGACATGGCTTGTGGAATGGGATACACCCCTTGAGCTATACATTGCCCCCTTTCATGGAGAGACATGTCTTTTGGATGATGACATCACCTATGGAGGCTTTTCCACTTAGACATGCAAGTTAATTGAGGATATTGTTCATGCTATTTCATTTTAGAGGGTATATTTGGGGGTTGACTTGTTGACCTATCTACCTTCTATCATGGATTTAGTACATTTTAGGGAGTTTTAACCCACTTAACAAGTTAAATCACTTGGTTACCCTAGTATAAATAAGGGAATGATTTACCTCATTGATCATTGTCAAACTTGGATCATATGCTCTCTTGATTAGTGATTCTTCTATCTTGTGCGTTATGGAGACCTAGTTGAATCACTTCTCTTGGGTGGATTTGGAATGTGATGTGATCTCTTTTCATGGGTGCTTATGGTGGATCTTGGGTGTTGCATGGTGGAGTAAAATAGTTTATTTGTTTTATTTTGGTATGATTTTTCATGGGATGAATGTTCTTGTGCTAAATTAGTATATTCCTTGCTTTATTGTCCCTTGTTCATATAAATCCTTCCTGCAAGTATTTGAGGAATAGAGATAGGTTTTTCTTTCCCTTAATCATCTAGAAAATTGAGATTCAAAATCTCAAATCCTATGGCAAGTTAGTTTACTTTCTCTAGTTTGTTTGGATTTGATGCAGGAGCATCTGGACTTAGCCAGTAATGTGATTGTATGTTCACATGTTGTGGCTAACAAGAGATGAATTTCATTGACCTGAGTGGTCAAAATTAATTCTTAGTAGAGAGGGTTGGACCTCTCGAAAATTATCTTTACTCCAATTATTGTAATAATTAGAATATTGTATTATTTTTAGAATAGGAGATAAGTTGTTAGTATATGTGTGTATCAGAGCTTGAGAATAGGGATTTAATGGTTGAGTTGATAAAAATAGAGATTGAGTTGTCAATGCAGTTAGGATAAGATTTGATTCATAAAAGAGGAAATAATGTAATGACAAAGAGATTAGATGATCGAGAACAGAGTGAGTAAGCGAGAGTTTGAGTGAGAGATAGGGTTTGAGATTGAAACAGAGGTCAGACAAATTGTTGTAATCGAGCCGAGAGGGCCAAGACTCTGTAATTTCCATTTTGTTGAATAATTGATTGAAGTGTGGTGTGGACGCACTGTTCTGGTGCAGAAATTCATTTGTAGCTGTGTATCGGCATTGTGGACCTTAATTGGGTATTTTTCTCTGTTTAAACACTTTATTTATAAGTCACAGTTGATTAGTGTTAAGGGTTAATACTGTACTCAAGCGCTAAACCTTTCCTTAAGCGCCTTTCTTAAAATATGAATTAAGCACATGGGTAGTATTTGGAAAGTGGTAAGCGATATCTCGCGCACCTTAAAAGTTGTAAACGATATTTCTAAATTTCACACGATTAGCCTAAGTGGGTGACACGTAGCACAATAAAACTACTTTTCTCGCGCGCTCTCGACCTGATATTGGTCGTGCAAGATTTCATGCGAGATTGCCCGATAACCATTGGATTGAACGAGATAGATCGACAGTGGAGGTTGTCCGGGCTAGTTGACGCGTGATACGATGTGATATTTGTCAGATTTGAAGAAGCCAGATCAACGGTGGAGATTGAAGCGCTTGACAAAAGGAAAAGTCAAAGAAGGACCGGAGGTGATTGGTCAGGAAGGTGGGACCCTCGGGAAGAATACATGTACAGAATCTGAATAAAGCATAACTGGTTCGTTCTAAAGTTAACCGGTAGTCTAATTCCAGACTACCACTCCATTTTCGTAAACCTCCTACAACATTTTGGTATCAGAGCAAGGATTAAGTATTGCTACAGTAAACATGCAACTGAGGAGAGGAGCTGGCATAGGTTGGGGAAGACCTGTAGTGAATGTAGTTCTGTTGGATGATATCCGAAATATGCGTACAAGGATGGAGACAATGGAGACTGCTCAGAGGAGAGCACTTGATGAAGGAGATGCCAATGCTGCAGAAGAATCTTCTGAGGAAGAAGAAGAGGATGAAATTGAAGTTGCCAAAGTTCTCAAGATATTGGCCAAAGCAAGTGGAAGACCAAAGGTGGAAATACCTTTGTATGACGAGAATCCCAATGTAGAAGAATTGATGGACTAGATCAGTTTATTAGACAAGTATTTTGACTATGAGGAGGTTGATGATAAAAAGAAGGTGAAATTTGCAGTTACCGGATTGAAGGGTCATGCAACTATCTGGTGGGATGAATTACAAACATCCAGAGGGAGAAAGGGAAAACCCAAGATCAAACAATGAGATAAAATGGTAAGTAGATTGAAAGCCAAATTTATGCCAAAAGATTATCAGTTAAATCTTTTTAGACAGTTACAAAATTTGAGGCAAAAAGGAATGACTATCAAAGAATACACATAAGAGTTTTATAAGCTGAGCATTAGAGCAAGACATGCTGAGGATGATGTAGAAAAAGTAGCCCGATACATAAATGGGTTGAGATATGACATACATGATGAAATCAGCTTGCTGAGTCTGAAGACAATTGAAGATACCTATCAAGCAGCTTTGAAGGCAGAAAAGAAGATGTTGAGGAAGCAAAATCAGAGGAATAGAGGAAAAAGTTCAGCAAGAGGTAGAGGAACTACCAGATCAAAATTTCAGCACCCTCAGGGTTCAAGTAGTAGACCACCACAGAGAGGAGAATTTAGTAGATGAAGATTTGCACCTAGAGGAAGAGGCCGAGGAAGAGAAATTTGGTGTTACACATGTGGAGAATGGGGACATGGATCATGGGACTGTCCTGATAATAAAGTAACGAATCAGAGGAATGTGAATGTCGCTGAGGCAAGGGAAGAAAAACCTCAAATTGCAAACAAGGAAGAATCACCTGAAGAAGGAGAATCCTTGTTGTTGAAAAGGGTATTGCTTAAGGCAGAGAAAGAGACAGGAGAACCAGCTCAGAGAAAGAGTTTATTCAGAACTACATGCAAATCCAAAGGAAAATGTTGTAAAGTGATAATTGATAGTGGAAGCACTGATAACCTTGTTTCTACAGAAATGGTGGACAAGTTAGGACTAGTGAAAATAGTACACCCTACTCCTTTCAAAGTACTATCATGGCTGCAAAAAGGACATCATCTTATTGTGACAGAACAATGCAAAGTAGAGATACAGATTGGTACTTATAAGGATGTGATATTGTGTGATGTAA
The DNA here is from genome assembly GCA_000404065.3 of Pinus taeda. Classification (NCBI taxonomy): domain Eukaryota; kingdom Viridiplantae; phylum Streptophyta; class Pinopsida; order Pinales; family Pinaceae; genus Pinus; species Pinus taeda. The sequence continues at coordinate 52,444 of APFE030341292.1, forward strand.
TGCCAATGGATGTATGTCATGTGTTGCTGGGAATACCTTGACAGTTTGATCAGAAAGCTATTCATGATGGGAGAAGAAATACTTACACCCTAACGAAGAATGGAAATAAACACACACTGCTACCATTGAAGGATGAAGCAGGCAAAGAAGCGCTTGGAAACAGTGTTATGCTGATGAGTGGGAAAGAATAGTTGCAAGAAGTCAAGAAGGATGAACAGATGCATTTCATTGTCATAAGGAGACCTAAGGTAATTTTAACTTCCACAAACTTAGATGATTTATCTAAAGAAATCAAAACTCTGTTGAATGATTTTGTTGATATTATTGTGGATGAGTTGCCAAATGCATTACCACCTATCAGGAGTATTAGTCATCATATTGATCTAATACCTGGAGCAAGTTTGCCAAACAAAACAGCATATAGGTTAACTCCTCAAGAAAATGCAGAAGTTGGAAGACAAGTACATGAACTGATGGATAAGGGATTAATTAGAGAGAGTCTTAGTCCATGTGTTGTACCAATAGTACTCAGTCCAAAGAAAGGTGGTGAATGGCGTATGTGTATAGATTCCAGAGCCATAAACAATATTACTATAAGGTATAGATTTCCTTTACCATACATGGATGATTTGATGGATTGTTTAAGTGGGTAAAAGTATTTTTCTAAAATAGATCTAAAGAGTGGATATCATCAAATAAGGATTAGAGAAGGAGATGAATGGAAGGTTGCATTTAAAACAAATAGTGGGTTGTATGAATGGTTAGTGATGCCTTTTAGACTCACTAATGCACCTAGCACATTCATGAGATTAGTGAATGAAGTCTTGAAGGAATATGCAGGCAAGTTTGTCATTTTTTATCTTGATGATATTCTAGTTTTCAGTAGAAGCAAAGAAGAACATCTGGAGCATGTTAAGTTGGTTTTAAGAACTCTGCAGAAAGAGAAACTGTTGATAAATCTGAAGAAATGTAGTTTAGCACATTCATGAGATTAGTGAATGAAGTCTTGAAGGAATATGAAGGCAAGTTTGTCATTTTTTATCTTGATGATATTCTAGTTTTCAGTAGAAGCAAAGAAGAACATCTGGAGCATCTTAAGTTGGTTTTAAGAACTCTGCAGAAAGAGAAACTGTTGATAAATCTGAAGAAATGTAGTTTCATGAAAGAAGAACTAATCTATTTGGGATTTGTAGTTTCTAAAGAAGGTTAGAAAATGGATCCAGAGAAAGTCCAAGCAATTTGGAACTGGCCTACTCCAAGAAACATATTTGAGGTAAGAAGCTTTCATGGTCTTGCAAGTTTTTATAGAAAATTTATCAGAAGTTTTAGTCAGATTTGTGCACCAATTATTGAAACAATCAAAGAGACTAATCAGCCATTCAAGTGGACAGAAGCAGCAGACCGAAATTTTAAGTTGCTGAATAAGAAAATTATAGAGAAACCAGTTTTAGCTTTACCTGATTTTGGGAAAGTTTTCCAAGTTGAAATTGATGCTAGTGGAGTTGCAATTGGAGCAGTTTTGAGTCCAGAACAGAGACCAATAGCCTACTTTAGTGAGAAACTAAATGAAGCTAAGAAGAAGTATTTTTCTTATGATAAATAATTTTATGCTATTGTGAAAGCTTTTAAAAAATGGAGACATTATTTGCTACCAAAGGATTTTGTATTATATTATGAAAATCATGCATTACAGTTCATAAACAATCAGCCAAAATTGAACCAGAAACATGCCAAGTGGGTAGAGTTTTTATAGAGTTTTACTTTTGTGATAAAACACACAAGTGGTAAGTTGAACAAAGTTGTTGATGCTTTGAGCAGGGTAAATTTCATTGTACAAGAATTAAGAGTTGGTGTTGTAGGATTTGAAGAAATGGTTGATATGTATAAAGATGATGCAAAATTCAAAAATATTATGTAGTTGCGCAAAATCCAATAGTTCATAATAGAAGTCAGTGGTTAGATTATCTTATCCAATTACTGTTTAAAGGTAACAAATTGTGCATTCGCAAATGTTCTATGAGGGAAAACATAATCAAGGAGAAACACAATGGAGGATTATCTAGTCACTTTGGACAAGACAAAAACTTTGCTCAGGTAAATGTTTTTACTATTGGCCAAAGATGCAAACTGATGTTAAGAAATTTGTTGAGAAGCGCAGAATTTGTCAGCATGCTAAAGGAAGAAGCCAAAATACAGGATTTGTACCAGCCATTGCCAATACCAAACCGACCATGGGATGCAATTAGTATGGAATTTGTTTTGGGGTTACCTAGAACTCAAAGAGGGAATGATTCCATTTATGTTGTGGTAGATAGATTTTCCAAAATGGCACATTTCATTGCATGTAAAAATATTAGTGGTGCAACACATATTGCTAATCTGTTTTTCAGAGGTTGTAAGATTACATGGATTGCCTATAAGTATTGTGTCTGATAGGGATACAAAGTTTATTGGGAATTTCTAGAGAACTCTTTGGAAGAAACTAGGTGCCAACCTTAGTTTCAGTTCAACATATCACCCTCAAATAGATGGATAGACCGAAGTGGTAAAGAGAAGCTTGGAAAACATATTGAGAAGTTTAGTGTATAACAATCCTAAGAAGTGGGATTTAGCACTTGCTCAAGCTGATTTTTCTTATAATGACACTCCACACCAAAGTACTAGGATGAGTCCATTTCAGATTGTTTTTGGAATGAATCCAAGAGGTGTGTATGAACTCAGAAATTTGAGTAAACAGGAGACAAGAAGTGCAAAAGCTGAAGAGTTTGCAGAGTAGATGCAAAGATTACAAGAAGATGTTAAAGATAGATTGTAGGAAAGCAATGGAAAATACAAATAAAGAGCTGATATGAGGAGGAGAGAAAAATAATTCTAAGTGGGAGATCTAGTGATGGTATACTTGAGAAAAGAAATATTTCCTGTTGGGACTTACAATAAAATAAAGATGAAAAATATAGGACCACGTAGAATTGTGAGGAAGTTTTCAACTAATGCTTATGAAATTGAATTGCCAGAAGGGATTGGAATATCACCTATCTTCAATGTTGCAGATTCGTATCCATATAAGGAGATAGAGTCAGAGCTACATAAGGAATCTGCAAGAGATGAAGTTCAAACTTTAAATTGGGAAGAACAAATGCTAAAGACAGTCAAGAAAGAGGTGGAAGCTATTTTGGAGAAAAGAGTAGTTAGAAGAATAAGAGAACAAGTTTATTTTCAGTATCTAGTCAAATGGAAGGGACATCCAGTGGAGGATGCTAGTTGGATAAAAATAGCAAAATTACAAAAATATGGACTCAATCCTGACAGTTTGTTGAATGATTCTTTTTTTCCCCGGGAGTTTTATGTAGAAGCATCCAGAATTAGCCAACAATGTGATTGTTTGTTCACATGTTGTGACTAACAAGAGATGTGTTTCATGGACTTGAGTGGTCAAATTCAATTCTTAGTAGAGAGGGTTAGATCTCTCAAAAATTATCTTATTGTAATAATTAGAATATTGTATAATTTTTAGAATAGGAGATAAGTTGTTAGTATAGGTGTGTATTAGAGCTTGAGAATAGGGATTTAATGGTTGAGTTGATAAAAATAGAGATTGAGTTGTGAATGAAGTTAGGATAGACTTTGATTCATAAAAGAAGAAAGAATGTAATGACAGAGAGATTAGATGATCGAGAATAGAGTGAGTAAGTGAGAGTTTGAGTGAGAGATAGGGTTTGAGATTGAAACAAAGGTCAGAGAAACTGTTGTAATCGAGCTAAGAGGGCCAAGACTTTGTAATTTCCATTTTGTTGAATAATTTATTGAAGTGTGGTGTGGATGCACTGTTCTGGTGAAAAAATTCATTTGTACCTATGTATTGGTGTTCTGGATCCTAATAAGGTATTTTTCTTTGTTTAAACACTTTATTTATAAATCAGTGGATTAGTGTTAAGGGTTAATATTGTACTTAAGCGCTAAACCTTTCCTTAAAGTACCTTTCTTAAAATATGAATTAAGCACGTGGGTAGTATTTGGAAAGTGGGAAGTGGTATCTCATGTGCCCTAAAGGTAGTAAGTAGTATTCCTAAATTTCGTGCGATTAGCCTAAGTGGGTGACATGTAGCATGATAAAACTACTTTTCTCGTGCGCTCTCAACCTGATATCGATCGTGTAAGAATCTGTGCAAGAGTATGCGACAACTGTTTGATTGGAAGGGTCACATCGATGGTGGAGATCATTTGGGTTAGTTGGTGAGCGGACGACATGATATCCGTTGGATCTAGAGAAGTGAGATCAATGGCGTGGATTGAAGCGCTTGATAAAAGGATAAGTCAACGAGGGGATGACAGTGATTGGTCAGATAAGCGAGACCCTTAGTGGGAAAATCCATGTACAAAATATGTTAGTGCGCGGATGATTGGCTCTAAAGCTAGCCAGTAGTCGAATTCCAGACTACCACCCTATTTTGTCAACCTCCTACATCAAGTTGGCTCAGTTAATTCAAGTTGAGGGTATTACTTGAGTCATGTAGAGTGTCTCCTACTCTATAGGAGCCTTGGTTGAGTTTATTTTGAGTTGTAATTAATTAATTCAGTTTAACTAAGTTAAATTTAGTTAAACTAGTTCCAACTAATGTAGGAACTAGTAGGAGGTCAGACAGTTGAGTGTTGCTTCATGTGTTCATCCAATTAATTGATGATTCACTCATAAATAACTCATGCATGTTAGATCTGGGAGTTACCCAGTTGAGATTGGAGTTTAGGGATAGTGTACTATCAGTTGTATAATCATCCAAATTGTATAGGTGGTGCAAGCAATCAAAGGAAGGCCTATGAGGATTGCGCAATTCATAATTGTGGAATTTACCAATTAAATGTGGGCTAATTACCAAGGGAATTGTGCAAGGAAATAGGAGCTTGGAAGGTAACATAATTGGCTAAGTATTGGCTTGAGCTTGTCTGGGAAGTAGTGAGATAGATAGAGGTAGTGCAGAGGTTGCTCAGGCCAGAGAAAAGCATTGTAATCTTCTCATATTTTCAAAGTAATGCAATATACAGATAGCATGGGTTTTTATCTATGGCTTTCCCCAAGAGATAATTGTGTTATGTGTGACTTAATACTTTCTCTTGTATGCTTCATGATGTCATTGATGGTTTATTGTTTCTGCTGATGAGTAGAGTAGATTCAAGTCAATTATTTTATCATATTACAATTTGTAGTTTAAATCTACAAGGGCTTTCTACATGGTATCAAAGCTGAAATCACTATAGAAGAGGAGAATAAGAGTTTGTATTTTGCAGGAGAAATCAAATTTATAGTATCATATTTTAGAGCCAGTATGATGTTGTTCTATGGATTGAGACTCAAATATGCTGTTGAGGGTAGTTCGAACTATTTTTCTTGGAAGGACAAGATGGAGGTAGTGTTGGAAGACAATAGGCTTAAGGAATTCAGAGACAAAGATATTCCTAAGCTAGCTGATGCTCAAGATTTGGCAGAGTGGAGAAAATTTTGTGCAAAGGTGAGAAAGATTATCCTAGAAGGAGTTCAAGATCATATTGTCTCAAACCTCCATGGTAAGGAAAACCCATTTGCAATGTGGAAGGCTTGATAGACATGTTTCAAAACAACAGTGACCACAGGAAGCTGGCATTGAAGGACAAGATTAGGAAGATCAAGATGGAGAAGGGTGATTCAATACTGAAGTAATTGATCAAGTTCACCTAATGTCAGGGATGAGCTTGGAAGTGTCAGTGTTAAGGTTGTTGAAGACAATCTAATGAGCCTATTACTTCTAGGCCTTCCTAACAGCTGGTACATCTACCAAGACTCAATTAATGGGAGGGAGATGATACTAGAGTGGGAGAGATTGTCATCTGACTTGGTACAAGAAGAGATTTGGCGAAACACTAGAGATGGATCCCCATCCAAGAATGATGATGAGGAGAAATGTGCATTAGATGGAAAGGGGAAGAAAGGGAAGGAGAAGTCATCCCATTTCAAATTAGAATTCAGTTAGGGCAACAACAAGAAGTTCAGTAAGAATCCCTCAGGAGGAGCAATAGGTGAATCTCTTGCTTCACAATTCGATCTAGATTTCACCCTCATCACTTGTATGGTGACATTAGTGATGGGTAGTGTGTGGTACCTAGATAGCGGAGCTTCATTCCATATAACTGGAAACAAAGAGTTCTTTAGTGACTTGGAGGAGAAGGACCTCTAGATGGACATTGAGATGGGAGATGATGGGAGGTATAACGTGACCAACATCGGTACTATTACCTTTCATAGGGAGTCTGGTTCTCCTCTCACATTAAAAGATGTCATGTATGTTCCAAGTTTGAAGAAGAATTTGTTTCAGTTTCCATGTTGGAGGACCATGGCTATGATGTGATATTTAGCAAGGGAAAGGATCTCCTTCATCACATAGCCTCAGGATAGGTGAAGCGGATCAAGTTTTGGGTGAAGAACCTCTACAAATTAGATGTAGAAGACTGCACTGCTTTTAGCACAAAAGTAGAGAAGTTGAAGATTCAAGGCATTGGTGAGTTGTGGCATAGAAGATTGGGTCACTTGCACCACAGAGATTTGAAGATCTTGCAACAAATTTCTACATGACTTTCCAAGGGTACACTAGAGTAGAGATATAGATGAAAAGGGTGTACATTGGGGAAGTACATGAAAGATTCCTTTCATGATAAATACGGTTGATCACAAGAAATCCTTGATAGTGTTCACCTAGATGTGTGTGGACCATTCTCGAAATCATCCACGGCCAAGCACAAGTATTATGTAATATTTGTTGATGATTTTTGTCGTAAATGCTATATTTTCTTCATGCATAAGAAATATTAGACGTTCACTAAATTTTGTGAATTTAAAGCACTTGTCGAGAAAGATACTAGTAGAAAATTTAAATCTCTCAGAAGCGATAATGGTGGATAATACGTGTCGAATTAATTCAACAAGTTTTGTGCATCAGAAGGCATTCGATGGGAGTTAATAGCACCTCATAACCCGCAGTAGAATGGGGTGGTTAAAAGTAAGAACAAAAGTATTGTGGAAGTTGCATGGGTTATGTTACATGATCAAGGCCTATCATTGCACTTGTGGGTTGAAGCATGCAACACAAATGTTTATTTTCATAGTAGAAGCCCTCATCAAATTATTAGGATGAGTACACAAGGAGCAAATTTTTCAGTTAAGAAACCAGATGTGGCACACTTTAGAATCTTTGGTTCATCATTCTAATGTCATGTTACCAAGGACGCACAAAAGAATCTAGATCCAACAACTGATTTGGGCATATCTTTTGGGTACAATGATACACCTCACAACTATCAGGTGTACCTGCCATCCAAAAAGATGACAATGGTTCGTAGAGATGTGAATTTCGATGAAGAGAAGGCCATGAGATGTTCCCTTGAGAGAGAGCTTCAGTTACATGCAAAGGAGGATCTTTTAGCTCCAAAGGAGGAACCTCATGAAGATGTGGAGCAGGCATATGTAGAGGAGAAAAAGGTGGAAGCACACACTCATGCATATACTTCTAGAGATGGAAGGAAGCACACCAAATTTGAGAGCACCCACATCACAGTGAAGGTAGATGAGGTCACCAAATCAGTACATTGATTACATGGTTCTAATGAGTGAGAGTGTAGAGGTTGAGTCATCCTCGTTCGAGGAAGCAGTGCAACAACCAATATGAGTTGATGCCATGGTTTAGGAGTATGACTTAATTATCAAGAATAGTGTCCAGGAAGTGGTCCCAAGACCAATAGACACATCATTGGCGAGTTCTAGATGGCTTTATAAGGTAAAAGAAGCAATGGATGGGAGTGTGGAGAAACAAAAGTCCAAATTTTTTGCTAGAGGGTTCTTTTAGGTGGAGGAGATTGATTATGATGAGACCTTTGCTCCAGTAGAAAGGTGCTCTTCAATAATATCTATTCTAGCACTTGCAGCACAAATGGGTTGGAATATATATCAGATGGATGTGAAAACAACACTTTTCAATAGTATGATTGAGGGAGACGTGTATATTGAGTAGCTAGGATGATTTGAGACCTTCAACAAAGAGTCACATGTGTGCAGACTTAAGTGAGAGTTGTATGGACTAAAACAAGCACCCTATGGTTGGTACATGAGAATTGATAGATATTTCATTGGGTTGGGCTTCACCAAAAGTGAAGCACATGCGAACCTTTACCATATTGTGGTTGAATGTAAATTGTTGATTATAATATTATATGTCGATGATTTGATTCTAACATGTGATGAGAAGCTTATATAATCTTGCAAAGAGGATCTTCCAAGATAATTTGAGATGAAGGACCTGGGTCTCATGCACTACTTTCTTGGTATGGATATGAGGAATTCTTTGTCTCTCAGGGAAATTATACCAATGATATATTGAAGAAGTTCCACACGGAGAGCAACAAATCCATGGAGACTCCTCTAGTAGGTAATTGGAGGAAGGAATATGCTACTTCAGGTGAAGTAGTGGAGGCTAATATTTATAGGCATGTTGTGGGTTCACTTATGTATTTTGTGAACACACAACCGTACATGTGTTTTGAAGTTAACCGACTTAGTCAAACCATGGTTAAGCCAACCAAACTTTATTGGAGGGAAACTAAAAATGTGTTGAGATACCTCAGACGCACCGCTAAGTTTGGTATTTGGTATAGACATACATATGGAGTGAAGCTTCAAGGCTTCATGGATGAAAATTAGGCAAGGAGTCCATCCGACAAGAAGATCACATAAGGGGGAATCTTCATGATTGGGTCAACAGTTGTTTCTTGGTACAGAATGAAGTAGAGATTAGTTGCACTCATTTCAGCAAGAAGCATAATACATGGTTTTTAGTCAAGCACCTTGTGAGGCTATCTATATGAGGAAGATCCTTGTTGGGTTATTTGGTTAGCACATGGATCCTACAATGATTTACTCTGAAAATAAGAGTTGTATCAAACTCTTTGATAATCTAGTTTTTCATGATCGATCCAAGCATATCAACATCTAGTATCACTATCTACGAGATTGTGTGTAGAGGAGAATCATGTTGTTGTAGTACATTCCTACAGAGGAGCAAGATGTAGATATTTTGACAAAGGCATTGTCAAGATGAAAATTCAAGTTTGACGGAGGCAAGATCGGGGTAGCATCCCTTTCTTGTTGAGAGGTAGTGTTGAAAATTAAACAAGAAAATCATAATTTAATTTTGTCCTTGAATTAAATTAGGATTTAAATTGTAATTCCGCATCTCATGACAACTTGTAATAGTTAACTAAGTTAATTTGACTTAGTTGGATTAGTTAATTCAAGTTGAGGGTCTAACTTGAGTCGTGTACAGTGTCTCCTACATTAAAGGAGCTCTGGTTGAGTTTATTTTGAGTTGTAATTAATTAATTCATTTTAACTGAGTTAAAGTCAGTTAAGCTAGTTCCAACTAATGGAGGAACTAGTAGGAGGTCAGATAATGGGGTGTTGTTTCATGTGTTAAACCAGTTAACTAATGAGTCACTCATAAATAACTCATGCATGTCAGATCTGAGAGTTACCTATTTGAGATTGGAGTTTAGGGACAATGTATTATTAGTTGTATAATCATTTGAATTGTACAGGTGGTGCATGCAATCAGAGGAATTCCTATGAGGATTACACAATTCATAATTTTGGAATTTCCCAATTAAATATGGTCTAATTCCAAAGGGAACTACACAAGGAAATAGGAGCTTGGCAAGCTATAGAATTGGCTAAGTATTGGCCTGAGCTTGTCTGGGAAGCAATGAGATATATAGAGATAGTATAGAGGTTGTTACAGCGTGTGATAAGCATTGTAATATTCTCATATTTTCCAATTAATGCAATATACAGATAGTAGAGGTTTTTAGTTGTGGATTTCCCAGGAAATAATTGTGTTATGTGTGATTGATTTCTTTCTCTTGTATGCTTCGTTATTTTTGTGAGTTGAGTAGAGAATATGAGTTGGGTGAGTCTTGTAGGTAGTGAAAGTCCTGCAAACAGTGATCTGAATTACAAACTTGAAGGTTTATGGCAAACTTGCAAGTAAAATTTTGCCATTTAGGAAATGGATCAAGTTGCAAAAGTAGACAAATTAGTGTTTTAAACTCAACTTGCAGCAAACAAACAGAGAAAAATAAACCACACATAGCAATATAGTACAGAAAATTGATAAAGGAGTTCACCCCTCCTAGGCTATGTCTCTTGGTCCAGCTTCCAATGTTGGGTCTCTTCAATAAGTGCTAAAATATATAATGACATAGGTTTATAGTGCTCAAAATGAAAAATTAATGTCTTCAATTGATTCAGAAGACCTAAAAACCCTTATCTATGCTCTTATTGGGATTTAAAAGGCCAAAAATGCATCAATTTATGGCTCTTGGAAGCTTTGCAGCAAATTGTTCTACAAACTGGACAAATTGTCTAATTCTCATACATTTTCTGACTATTTTCCAACAAATAAATGCAATTTCACTTGACATCATCAATATTCACATCGAAAATGGTGAAAATTGTTGATTTGTCAGTCTTCCCAATAACTCTTTGTGTCTAAATTTCAGTCTCGCTCTTGGCCATATTAGTCATGTGGGTGGGGGCTAGGCTACTGGCTTGCCCCTGCCATTCTACACATTTTGCCTTAACCTATGGTTGCATTATTTCCATAAGGTCGGGGGTCAAGCTAAAATCCCGCCCCCACTGGGCTGACTCCTTCATACATGTCGTCGGTTCCAAGGTGACCACAAGACCTAGAGGCTAGTCCTTAACTCTCGAACCCGTCACCTTAACTCATGAACACTTTTTCCATGGTCCGTTGGGTTGTCACATAACCCGTTGTAGGGCTTAGAGTCCTGCCCCCCATCGTTGGAACCCAACCCTCTGTCGAGGTCTTATGCAATGATATATGCCCATGGGGCGGGGCTAAGCCCTAGGCCCCTTGTTGTTGCATCTAATGTGGTCACATGCAATGTAGTTACCGGGGGCTAGGGGCTTAGCCTCAACCCCTTCGCTCAACTCCATTCGACATAAAAATTAAATTAAAGTTGTGTACCATAATTTTGACGGTAATGAACCTACCAGTATGTCAAGGGGATCTCCTTGGTTGGAAGCCCCAACTAGACCTTAGACTGTTTGGAGTAGGAGTCCTAGTAGTGTGTGGTAATTTAGTTCCTTGACATGGTAGCATGCAAAAATAAGTGTGATAGTTTTGGTCAGAAGAAAGTGTGTGACCTTGCAACAAGTCAAGGGAGATGCATGGGAGTTCTAACACATAGAGGGGAAAAGGAAGTGTGTCCCTTAGAAGCCTATAATAGTACACAACCTGAAAGGAACACATGAGTAGAATTACATCACAAGTTGGAAGTAGAATAGTCCACAAACCAAAGTACGAGTTAATCCAACATCACGCATTCAATAAGATTCATACAATTTCATAAAAAATAGTTCCTGCATAAATGCGTAAGTTAAACAACATACTTTGCTAAAGTAGCCATAATAATACAACTATAATAACAAAATGTGCATGATAACTTGTTGGCTCAGTTATATTATTAAGTGAAATTTCCATCCATACATACACCATTGACAGCTACTAGCCCCAATAGTGGAACATTACATTCAACACCTTCTTCTCCTCCAAAGAGGTGTACTCACTCTATGTTGTGGAGAAGCCAAGGCTCGTCACAATACTCTCAATCTTTCTCTAAGCAATGCCTAGCCAAAATCTTGGCTCTCCAAAAGCCTGTATTATGAGTTATGATGTTCTATATATAAAAAAGGGTGGGGTGACCCTTGAATTTCCCCTTTGACTCTTTGACTACCCTCATGACTCTTCAACTCCTTTACAAATAACTCTTTACATTACATAGTGACTATTCACATTCCACTAATGACACTTGGAATTTCACTTACAATATATTTACAAATAATAATACAATTTCTACATATAACCACGTGGGACAAAAATAGGCTTGAGTCAGCCAAAAAAGGCAAACAACATGACTCAGAAGCTTGGGGAAATACCAACTCAGCAACATACTCTTGATGTTCTTCCAGGCTTGGATTGGTACTTTGTTGTAGTGTCCCCATACGGTTTGGTGATGTCTTTTTGGAAACAAACTCTTGCCTCCATGGGTTCCAGGTATATGGTTTTGGAACCTTTGTCCAACTCATCTTGAATCATGCACAACATTGTCTTGAATGTGGCTAGACCACCTATGTACTTCTGCATTTTTTCTGTGCAAAGTTGCAACTCATCATTGGTGGCCTCTCGCATCAACTAATCCATGTACCTATAAACCTCCAGCTGAATCTGGTTCTTCTTAATGGCTTGAGTGAGGGATCTGATTGAAGGGATCCTATGTGTCCTCACCATGACATCTAGACTCTTGAAAAACTGTGCATGGGAAGCCTCAATGCTAGTGATGAGCAGAGGGAGCTACTCATAGTTCTAGATCAACATCCAGTTCCGTTCTATGTCTAGCTCTACTTGTGGTTTCATTACCTTATTCCAATAAATGGGGCTCCCTTATACCTCATTGTCCATTCATGTACATGCGCAATAGAAACATGTATGTCTTTTAGAGTTTGGGCAATCTTCATGCACCACTGCTGAAAACCATACAAATGGACAACTGCCTTGTGCACAGTGACACATCCACCATAAAGTTTTTGTATGGTGGCCTCCAGAGTCGATACTTCAGCAAGTATCACTTTTCTCATATCTTCCATAGCAGATCCTGTCGATTGTTCTGCCTTATGCCTAGCCTCTTGCAAGTCCTTTATCATCTGATCATTCTCTACTAATAAGAACTTGATAGTTGAGCTTGTGACATGTACATAAGCCTTAGAGGCATTGACCATGATAGTTGGATGTCTTTTAACATCTCACACAACCACCCTTTCCTCCATATGTCTAGGTGATGCATGATCATCTGGGAGATGATTTCTCCACACCTGTACAAACTTCTATTGTGACTAATCAAATGACAGATTATACACATCCATCACTGGATCATCATCAAGCAGAACAACCTCTCCTTTCTCACTCGGGACTAGTTCTGATTCCGTAGGTGGTGGAGACTAAGGGGTGACCTCGAATTTTCTTAGAATGAGGCTGGTATCTTGATCTTGTGGATCCTATTCCAACTCCATGTTTGTTTCTTCAACCATTTTCTCAATCTACTGAGCAAGTTCCCAAACTTGCACCTGCTCACCGTCTTCTTCATCTGCATGTTGTTATGACTACTGAACCTATACAAGCACAATCTTCTCTGTCATCACTCCTTTCCCTTCTTCTTGTTTCTATCTCTGCACCTCTTCCCTCTCTCTCCTTCTTGGCTCCTGCTCTTCTTTCATCTTCTTCTTTGTTTCCTATAACTTCCTTTCTGCATCATCCAACCTTTTCTTCTCTCTCTTCCTCTATTCTACTATCTGTATGCCTTATTTCATATTTACCTCTACTTCCAAAGCTACTCTCTCAATGATAGGATCTTCTTTGAACTTGTAGCTTTTCTCAACCTCTGGGTTCTCAGAATTATTCCTCGTGCCTTTGGACTACATTAGTTTTCCGCTCATTGTTGTTGTTATTGCTTCATGTGGTATTTTTTCCTGCAGAGAAGCTTTTCATTCCATAGCCATGTTGACCAGTTCATTGAGGCTAGAGGAGTTGTAACACTACCTCCAAGGATATTCCTCTTCCCAATGAAATGTCTCGTGAATCCATGGATAATACACCTTCACATAGTGGTTCTTTCATATGCAGTGGGGATAATATGGATTGTAGTCCTTGGTGCTGAACTAAAACTTTTATAAGACTTGGCATTGACATCCACATCCTTCAAGCTTTGTATCTCATACAATCTAATCTGCAAAGGAAGAGCAGGCCATGGTGCCTTCTTCCTCTTACGCAATCTTGTTGATAACATTGTGGATATGTGATATGCAACCTCTTTCATGTCCAACTTATCTGTAGCAAACCTTGGTAGCACATGCGGAGGCTTCTCTCAGCAAAACATCCTGATGAAGGTGCCACTCGGTGAGTGTTACACAGTATTTTGTCACACCTCTTGCACTTCCCTGTGTCATACCCTGGAGTGAAAAAACCTTGACAACTATGTAGTGTACCCATCTTGATATGCACTCTAGATCCTCCCTGAAGAACTAATGAAAATTTTCCTTGAGCCTTTCATGAGAAAAATGAGCTCAAAAACATAATTTATGGATCAGCGTGATTGTGACACTTCCCTCTCGTGTTGATGGAAGGTTGCACCATATAAGCCTCATGCTGCCAGCATAGATTTTGCCTAGATACTTGTGCTAAACCCTAAAAGGCAAGTTTTCCCAAAATAGAGGAGAAGCTTCATGATCTAGAGTCTTTCAGAAATGTAATCTTGATGATGTTCATTGTGGATGTGGTTGAATTCTCCCAATATTACCCTTTGATCTTATCCCTATGAGCATCCTCCTTGAGATGAGGACCTTCCCCTATATTTGGTGAGATCCTAACTCCCTTTCCTGGCCTATAAATTAATCCCCCTCCATTCCAAAATGGTCGGTCTTTCATTATTTTCACCCTTATGTTGATATAGTGCCTACATGTTATTCACTTTGGCTTGGAGAAGGAGTGCTTGGAGAGCTTGAGCTTGGACTTGGAAATTCACTCAAGGAGGGCTACTAACATCAAGGCCTAGGTTGTATGCTTCCTCTTTTGTTTATTAATATATACAATTGTTGGTTCACTTTCCATAAATGCTTGTACAATGCTTCATTTATCTTAATGCTCCTTAATTTGTTAAGTGGATTACATTTTATAATGCTTGTTGCACTTTTATGCTTTGTCATTTATTTGGCCTCTTGTGCAGGTATTCAAATGCTATGAGCAACAAGGACAGATCCTGAGGAAAAAGTGATCAAGATATTCAACAAATGAGTGCATTATAGCATTAGAACAAGGTAGGTCTCCTTCTTCCTTATTTCTATTGTAATCTAGGAAAGTGTCTTGTATATTGTCTCTTTTTTTGCTACACCCACTCATTGGGCTAGAGGGATCATCTCTATCCGCAGAGATAATTTACCTACTCAAAAAAATGGCAACTCCACTAGAGAAGATATAATATTTCCATCCATTTCTTTGATATGATCCTTTGATTATTTTGACCAACTGTCGATTTCACGGATTGTGTGCATCAGTGTGGGTTTATACAATCACTATTTACTACCTTAGAGTGTTAAGTCTGGATTGTTTTTTGATTTTTTTTCCTGAATTCCTTGCTTAGCCCAAGTTTTATTAGTGACACTCATGCTCGTAGCACTCATTTTTACCTATACATTCACGTTGAAAACCTGTTTTACACCGTTCTCTCACGCTGAAGATCAACAAGGGTTTTGATATATAAAGTAGTGTTGATGACCCTAACCAGTGCTAATCCTTGAATGTGAAAAATTTTATGGTTTCTGCCTTAGAATCTAGTGTGTCTTGGCACTTGAGGTCTTTTCCCATCCTATATGCTTGGATTTGTCAGTCCTTTGATTGATTGTCTTGATTAATTTGCAAAATTTGTCTCATTGTCTTTGAAGTGAAATTTGACTGAATTCTAGGGTTTCTAGTCAATTGGTCATCACTTGCTACTTGTTGGTGTCATTAAGATGCTATTTTTTCCGATTGATTGAGTGTTGTTTTCTGTGAAAACATTGGAAACATCATTGTGCATTTGTTTTAGTTTGTCTTTCAAAATTTAGTTTTCGTGAAAATGCATTAGTTGCATTGAAAAGTTATTTTTTGAGATTCGTCATTGAAAATAGATCACATTTTTTTGTGATTGAAAGCTAAAGACTGTATTAGATGCATCAAATCTTTCAAAATGAAAATAAAATCATAATTCATATAAATTCATCTTAGTAAGTCAAAATCATTTTCATTTCGAAAAGTTGCATTTAGGTTAATGAAAAGTGAAAATATTTTTTACTTTTGGCATTGCATTTGGAAGGCGAAAGTGAAAGTTAGTGGAAGGCATGTTGGTTGATGCATTTTGTTTGATGCATTATTGATTGAGTTTCTTCCCTTGGTTAGTCTATCTTTCATTGAAGTGGAAAATTTCCTTTTCTCATTTAGTTGCACCATAGGAATTTAGGTGACATCGTTGAACCATAAAATTGCAACATAATTTAAGATAAACTTTAAAATTTACTGAATTAACCTAAGGATCGTTTGGAACTTAATGCAAACATATAGAGGTCTAGGCTAGAGATGTGTTCTAGCATCTATAAACCTAGAAGTTGTCATTAATTTCTTTCATTGTATCCCAGGGGTGAAATTTCATTCGAGTACAGAGGTATATCGAAGGTTCTCCAATACTCTAGGGTATATCAGAGGCACTCTATTATGGAAAGTATATCAGAACTCTCTCACCAAATGGTTATGCATTAGACAACACTAACATAGACTTGTGCTCCCCATACCTTTGAGTATATATTGGGAGACCCCACTAGGTTGCTATCTTTTAGCCACAGGTAACCAAGTCAGTTGCCTTGTAAATGTGATAACACAACATTTAGAGAGATCAGCCGAAATAGATTAAGTCCTTGGTTTCAGCTAAGGTATATTTAACAGTTCACAAATACTTGGTAAACCATCCTACCTAGCTTACCCCTCTTTTATTTTGTCTTGCTAATTTTTAAAATCAATTAATTGGCTATAGAAAAACATCCTTCCTTTGGAAATACTCCTTAGTATATCTTAGGTTGATACTGATCACCACATTTCCTGAGTCTATCAGTTAAAGAAACCCCTATGACAAGAATCCTATTTCTTTTCCTTCTTTTGGAGATATTGGTGCTCCCTATATGGCAACATTGTCCCTTCCTGGATTGACCATTGGTTTTCCAGTTTCATTATTTTCGGCCTCGGTGATTCTGAGTGTCCAAAATTCTTTTCAACCGAGTTCTCCTCCACCTGAAAAACATCAACCTCATGTTGATCCTAAAGTTGATCCCTCACCTTCTTTGCCTTTTTCTTCACCCTATTCTTCCTCTACGCCTGGTGAAAGTCTAGATTCTAGTAACCAGGAATCTAAGAAGAAGAAGAAGGGGACGAAGAAGAAGAAGGAAAATAAGCAAGCTAGAAACCAAACAACTATTGTTACTGATGCAACTAGTGAAGAAAAATATTCCAATCAGCCCCTAAAAGTAAAATTCCCTTGCATGTTATGCAAGGGTAACCACCTTCTTCGAAATTGTCCTGGTATTCCTAAGGTCTTAGAAGTGTGGTCCATAGGTTCACATCACTCTTTATCATCAACCTATGGAGATCATGCTTGTGATAAACCTTCAACTAGTAAAGCCCATGGGAAAAGGGGAAAAGTCAAATTTCCATATAAGTTGTGTGAAGGTAATCATCCCATTCACCTTTGTCCTCATATGGATGAAACTTC
Organism: Pinus taeda; assembly: GCA_000404065.3. Taxonomy (NCBI): domain Eukaryota; kingdom Viridiplantae; phylum Streptophyta; class Pinopsida; order Pinales; family Pinaceae; genus Pinus; species Pinus taeda. Next base: position 69,883 of record APFE030341292.1, read on the forward strand.
CAAAGAGTTGGAAAACCTTACAGCTTCTCAGCTTTGTATTCTAGTTGGTTATCAGAAGCTTTCCCCCAATCCTCCACTAGTTAATCTAGTGATTGATCAAAAGCCATTTTTGATCAACCCCATTCTCTCTGAAAGTGAGTCTCATGAGTCTGTTCTCAACCAACCATTGGTTGAGAAAATGTTAGAATTGGCTCCACCTTCAGTTAACCATACATTTCTGGTATAGAGTGAACCTCATATTGCTTAGGTTCTTCCGGTTTCTTTAGTTTTGAATGAACTGGATGGAAATCCTACCATTCCAGAGGTGCATGAGAGTAGTTATCCTATTCCCATAGCACAAGAGAGAAGCTCTCACATCCATATGACACCCCCCTTCAAGTAGTTTAGTCACTTCGTTTGATTGGAGTTGACTGGCAGGATATCATCTTCTGTCTTATGTGAATTTCTAGATTACAATACATGCTTACAATATGACCGTACCTAGCACAATCATAGACAAGGGCGCATTTATTAGTATTCTATCCTCAACTGCTTGGTAATATTTAGGTTCTCTGCAACTCGTCCCTGTCACCCAGAATCTGTTAGCTTTTAACAAAGAAACTAGTCAACCGTTAGGGATCCTTCCTAAGTTACCTGTTACTTTGGGAGGAAATATTTTCTATACAAACATGATGGTTTTCCAAGGCCCATTGAATTTTAATCTACTCCTTTGTCATGACTATGCTTAAGTCATGGGAGCTCTTGTCTCCTCCCTCTTTCAAGTGATGTGTTTCCTGCATGAAGGAATCATTGTGATCATTAATCATCTTACATTCATTGGTCCTGAATCAACTCCCAATCAACCATCATCCCTAAATGGTTCTTATATGCAAGTGGTATAACCCCCGCCATAGGTTAATCACATGGCCACCTGTTCCATGCCCGCATCTACTGATGATCTAGTAGGTGATGTAGTACACCATGTACTGGGGCTATTGGAGCCCAATTTTTCATTTGGATCCTTGGACATGTATCCCTTCTAGAGTGTTGTTCTCCCACCTGATGAGAGCCTCTTGGAAGTCATGGCCTCTTTTAGGTTGTGATGAAGAGTCTTCATGCTTGGAGTAGATTTCCTTGTCTTGTGTCAATCTCGTTAAAAAATGAAACAAGGGCCATGAGGATAGTTATTTTACTATGTCAACCTCGTTAAAAACTGAAATAGGTCTCCATGAGAAGAGTTAATTTACTTGTGTCAAGTTCAGTGGCAAATGAAACAAGGTGTCATGAGCATGGTTCTTTTCCTATGTCAAGATCGCTAAGAAATGAAACAAATCCCCTTCCAATTTGAGTCTTTGATTAGATCTCATAAAATCCCAATCGAGTCTTTCACTTTATCTCATAAGTAAACCTTTATTCCATCCACTTATTAGTAACCAGTAGTCTACCTAGTTGAATGAAATGAAGCTTGGGGGGCATGTACCTCAAATTGAGCCATTATGCTGGGGGTATGCAAACTTATCTCAGCCAAGGGTTATCCTTGTTTCAAGCTTGTGTAAAAATGAAACCAAAGTCAAGCATAGTTTCTCATGTTTCAAGCTTGTGTAAAAATGAAACCATTCCCATTTTAGGTCTCGTGATTTCCATTTTTATAAGTTTTTTTTTGTTGGACGAGCCTTCGTTTTTTCATTCCATCATCACCATCTCTTTGGCCAATCATACACTTTCACTTGGTTTTTTTAACCTTGCTTGAGGAACATCTGTGATGAGTGGTCCTATTAGCCAGCCTCCTAACCCTTACATGTTTTGAGAACTTCCATCATGATTGGAACCAGTTGTTATCATTTTATACCACTCGTTCTTCCAAGTGGAGTCATCTTTAAGCTCTTTTCTAACTCTCAAAAAATGAAAATATCGTTGAGTACTTGTCTTTTAGAAATCATTAAATTAAATGAATTGACATTGTCTCAATATACGTTTACCCATTTTGCAAGTTGGGATTGACTATTTATGAAAAAGGAACACCTTGATCGACTTGGTCAAGAGGTTCTCTCGAATATTTTTTCTACCTTTTCAAGTTCGAGAGACAATTTACGAAAATAGACCTGATGGAATTATTTTTCATCTCTTTTTCAAAACCTCTAAATATGAAAAAGACACCGAGTTACTCTTCTGTTAGACTCATAAAAATTAAATGACGAAAGACTTCTCACCGTGATGAGATTGAGCTTCTCCTTCCTAGGACTCGTAAAACTTACTAGGATGGATTCATTTGAAGAATGAACTTATATGACAAGAATATGCTATCCCCTTCACGTTTGTGATTAAAAATAATTGGGGTACTCACTAGAAATAGTGGGGAAAAAGTGAAAGTGAAATATCTCTTGTATAGGAAACATGTCACTCTTGAACATGACACTCATATGTTTCTCGTGTCGAGTTTGGGATATCCTCTCTTAGTCACTTGTCCTTCTGGGTTTGGGTAATCCATTTGCCTCTCATATGACTATTCCACTTCATCATTATGAACCTTGGTCCTATGTTGAGTCAAATGTTGCCACACTCCGAACTTGTGTCGCTGATATGTTCAAGAGAAGTCCTATCTGCAATTTACTACCTATACATTGTCTGACCTATTTCCACAGTCTTGGATCATACTCATTTATTCCACTTTATTCCTTGTTTCATGTCAGTGAGGATGGAATCATTATGGCCCTCCTTCGATGGGTCATTTCCTATCAACTTCAGCTCATTATCTAGGAGATGACTTAGAAACTCACTTTCAGTACCTTAGAGCTTGCATGCCTTAATGGAAATTTCTTCACATTCGATGAAAAGTTTTCATCATTGACCTTCAATTAGGTGATTCCATGAGTGTTTGACTTCAACTTCATTTTCACATTCACGGATTTTAATGTCATACCTTTAGAGCCATTCTCATTATTGGTGGTTTCTCTCGTGCCTTTTAACAGTTCACATCATTGGCTAATAATCAGGTGGTTTTCTAGCATGTTTGACTTTGACATATTCATTGGCATGTTAGAATTCATTCTTTGATCGGGTTGGGATGGAATGCAAGAACTTGATTTTTGTCTAATATAACTCAGGCTACATGGAGTTATGTTTTATTCATGATTGTATACATTTTTCTATATGGATGGTTGTGACCATACCGTGGTACCTTATATCTATGATGATGATGATCCTTCTATATCAGGTGGTTGTGTCCTTATCGTGGATCTTATACTTCCACAGATTCATTTCATTCAGATGGTTGTGCCCATACCATGGATCTTTTCACATGGTCCTTTCCATACGGATGGCTACTTCCATACAGTGAATTCATGTTTTAATATATATGATAGATGTATCATATATGTATATGTATATGCACCCTTGATTTTTAGGTCTCTTGAAAATGTTTATTCTAGTCCTTGCACTAATTTGTAAAGCATCTCAACCATCACTCCATGTTCTGCCTTCATGTTTTAGGGGGCATCTGTTACATAGTATTTTTTCACACGTCCTGTACTTCCCTGTGTCATATCCAGAGTGTCAAAACCCTAAAAAATATGTAGTGTACCCATCTTGATATACAATCCAGATCCTCCCTGAAGAACTAATGAAAAGTTGCCATGATCCTTTCCTAAGAAAAATGAGCTCAAAACCCTAATTTCTAGGTCAACGCAACTGTGATACTAACCTCTCATGCTGATGGCAGATTGCACCATATGAGCCTCGCATTGCCAATGCGAATTATGCCTGGATACTCACAGTGAACCCTAAAAAGTAATTTTTCCCAATGTGGAGGAGAAGCTTCATGATCTAGAGGCTTCCAAAACGATGAGTTGGATGATGTTCGTTGTGGATGTGGTCAAATTCTACCAATATTACCCTTTGATCTTATTCTTATGAGCTTCCTCCTTGAGATGAGGACCTTCCCCTATCTTTGGTGAGATCCGAACTCCCTCTCCCTACCTATAAATTCATCCCCCTCCATTCCTAAATGGTTGGTCTCTGATTATTTGCACCCTTATGATGAGATAGTGCCTGCATTCTTGAGCTTGGACTTGGACATTCACCCAAGGAGGTCTACTAACATCAAGGCCTGTGTTGTATGCTTCCTCTTTTCTTTATTAATATATAAAACTACTAGTTTGATTTCCATAAATGCTTGTTTCAATGCTTCATTTATCTTAGTGATCCTTGATGTGTTAAGTGGATTAAATTTGATTATGATTGTTCCACTTTTATGATTTCTCATGTCTTTGGCCTCTTCTGCAGGTATTCAAATGCTATGAGCAACAAGGATTGAACCTAAGGAGAAAGTGATCAAGTGTAAAATTTCCTGCAAATTCTCTACAAATCTACCTCTAAGATCTATGTAGAAAATCTCATTGTAGATTAACTCAATAATGCAATATACCAAAGAAAAATATTATAATCTACTTCTATTATCAAAGTTGTGAAAGCTTAAAGATCCAGCTAAATTGGAGCTGAACACATATAATGAGAAGAATAAGAATCAATATACATGAAACACAAAAAATACTCAGGGGAAAGCCTCAGCTAAAAACCCCACTATTTGTATTATCATACAAGGTGGAAATACATCGAGATTATACAAAGCCTTAGCTCTCACAGCTAGCTAGCTCTCAGTACAATCCTCACAGATGCTCATAGGAAATCTAGGCTTCTCACAAGCCTTCTCCTCTGCCCTCCAAGCTCCTATTTCCTTGCGTTGTTTTTCCTGGGTGATCCTCATGTTACAAAGTGGAAAACTCACAACCAATTGGAACACTGATCTCTCACACTGATCTCACACTCGGTCAGAACTGTGCAATCCTCAAGGAACCTTACCTTGACTGCATGAATGAGTTTCCTTTATAGTAGAAACATGCAGCTGATAGTACACTATCCTTAACATTTAGCTCAACTTGGTCTTTCTCAGAACATACATGCATGAGTTTCTGATGAGGGAATCTTCAGTTATTTGAAGTACACTAATTGAGTGCATGCATGCATCAACTGACTAATGACTCGCAATTAGTTCCTCAAATAGTTTGGAACTAATTTAACTGCACTTAACTCAGTAAATTGAGCTAACTAATTACAACTCAAATATAACTCAATCTTATCTCCTTAATTAAGGGATAATCTCCTTAATTTAAGAGATAGTTGTTGCATGACTTCAGAAAGACTTATAACTTGAATTTCTCCAACTAATTAATCCATAATTAATTAATTAATTATTTTCAAGTTGTTGGTGAGAATAAATTCAAATTTAATTCACAATTTTAATTCAAGGACAAATTAAAATTGGAATATTCTGGATTCTATTCTTATCATTTCTTGTTGCTATTTTCAACATCAAGATCTTCAACGAAGGAGTGCATTATAGCATCAGAGCAAGGTAGGTCTCCTTCCTCTTCTATTATTTTGATTGTAATCTGGGAAAGTGTCTTGTAGAATGTCTCATTTGTTTTTAGACCCACTCATTGGGCTAGAGGGCTCACCTCTATCCACAGAGAGGATTTTACCTACTCAACACTGAGGCATACCAATCTGCAATGTTATGTAATGCTTGCATCGCTTCTTGGGAAATGCAAGGTGGATCTTGGTCAAATATCATCTTGTAAACGTGATGATGAAATTTTTAGATAGCATCGCCATGACTCCTCATTAGATGCACTCAGAAAGAAACTTGCCATAAATATCTAAAACATTCTCTGATGATGTTCATGTCCAACCCATGCCAGGAAATTGATTTTGGGCATAGACTGGATCAAGTAGGTACGCGGACATATAGAATCTTTCTTTCTCATCCTTGGGCATATTTTGGGCATTAGTGACATGCAAATTTAGCTAAAAATCCAACATATTTGACCAGTTGAATGGCCTTCCTTCATTTTCCAACTGATCCAACACAAACACCCAATTCTGTGGAAAGGTCTTCGTGTTCCCTTTACCTTATAAGTGGTATACAAATATGATCAAGAGTTGGTAGGAATTTTTGAGTGATTTATTCTTGTAGACCTGATTGGGTGTCAACCTGGACTTCGACGAATCTTTCACCCAATGCTTCATGATGTCTCCAGTGTTCACATTGATGTTGGGGGTATAGAAAAGTGCATCCATGAGGTTCACCTATTGTGGTAAGCGATACATCTGATGATAGTTTTCCATCTTGAAGGTATCAATTTGTGTTCCACTGGCACTTCTCAATGTCATCGTCTCAGGATCAGTATGTGAGATAATCTAGTGAATGATGTCCACACATGAGAAGGCGGGGTACCTGCATGTAACCTTGTACACACCTGACTTGTGTATGTTAACATAGACATGTTGATCTTCTAGATATTTATTGAATCTTCCAGTGAAGATATCCTTAATTTCCTACCATGTTATCTATTAGAGTCAATTAGTTTATTACTAATTGAAGGTCTTAAAAAATTCATAGTTTTGTTGTCATACAAAGGGTCAACCTCACAAACTTTTTCATTGTTATGAGTTTGACTAACCACCACCTGGGAAGTCATTATTAAAGTGATTTTCATTTGGTAGTCAAAATCTTTCTCATTAAAGGGAAGGGGTGTTTGAGTTTTGAGAGTTGTCATTATGATTTTTGGGTCATGGTTTGGAGATTTGTTAGAGTCGTTCAACTAAAAAATATGTTTATAGTCAAAAGGAATGATGGAAATGCAACATGGTTACAAATATTAAAATTTTCTCCCTCTTCTTATATAATTTATTCCGCTCATGCTCTATTCCATATTTGTCCCTATTCTCTATTTTTTCCCTTAGTCCTACATATCCTATTCCCTTATCCCCTTATTCTTTCGAATTATTCCCTATTCCAAAACATCTATGCCATCCCTTATTCCTATTGAGGCCTAAATCCCCTATATCCTAAGCCTAAGTCCCTTTTAACCCTAAGCCTAAATTCCCCTACTAAAAAATCATTTCTATGATGATTGAAACTCACCTGAATACACCATACATTCATTGGGTCATCATACCCACATCATTCTCCCAAATCCTATCATGGCCCCAAAATTTAAGTATGATTTCTTTTCAGGTGGAGTGCTAATAAGCAATAGGATTTCTGAAGAATTTCTTACACATTGAAGGAATATAGCATAGAGTTACAGAAATTGTGTTGTGTTATCGCTACGCAAGATGCTACGCAACCTCTACACAGAGTGTCCCTGAAGCTACCTGATCTCGTGCAGATTAGTCTTATCATTGTGGGAGGTAGGAGTTAGTTACCCTGTTTGTAAATTGTTTCTCAACAACCTAATTAAGCATAGTAAAGGTATTTTAGTTCTCTCTTTGAAAAATTCGCTATGCATACCCTGCCTGTCTACTACGTGCACAACCAATTTCTAATTTAAAGTCATGTCTTGTTAATGAGGAAATATAACCATCATGAAATCTTGGGTGGCCAACGCAAATTGTAAAGGGAAATAAAGTGTATGCATGTTCACTTTCGACATTCGAAACATGCTCTGTCATCACTGTTTCATACCCTTGTTTTATTAAGTCTATGATGTCACACTTCTCGATTCTTTCACTCTTTGACTTGTACACGTAACCTTTCATGAAGTCTGAGTTGAACCTGCTAGGTATTAGGGTTACTAGCTCCCACTACCAGAAAATGTTGGGGGGGGGATATAGTGCGCATTGAACCCAACACTTTAAATCTCATAAATCCCTCCCTATCCATTAGAGTTTCTTTCCAGAATGATGGTTGCATTCCATTATGACAGAAAGTCTAGAAGGTGGGTTAGAATACCACATTGGCTAGCCTTTTCACGTTGAACCTCCATGATAACAAGGTAAAGTTAGGGAATGTGGAGATCATTATTACAGAAAAATTCATTGCATATGCTACAAGTCTCCCCAAAAAGGGTGAAAAACGGTTCAAAGGAGATGAACTTGACATCTCATCCTTTAAACAGTTTGTCAAGCTTGAGTTCAGTGATACATTTTCTAAGACTTTTCCTACCATCTACCTTCAAGACCATTGCAATGAACTATTAAAGGTTATCCAGAGGTATTTCACATGTGAGGGTAGATTCAACAAGGTATACCAATATCATCTGAGACTTCTATGGCACTTCACAGACAAGAAACCTATGAACTAGCCCTTTTTCTTATTTAAAGGTTTGGAAAGGATGGTGACCAAAGTTCAAATGAAGAAAAATAATCATATGTCTAGTATTTTTCATTTGTGCCGCATAAAAAATTTGGTCAAATTTGTAGTTGATAGGAGGAAGATTTACTAGTCTGACTTCTTGTTTAGCATTGGTTTATTGGCACAGATAAAATCTTCACCAATAAAGATTTGTGAGGAAGAATTTCATGAAATACAAGAGACGAAGGTCACTCACTCAGTTAAATATGCCAATATAGTTGAATAAAAGGATGAAAAAGCCAACAAAAGGTTCACATGTAAACCTGACAAGCAGGTTAAGAAGCAAATTTTGAAAGTCAAGGAGAAAACTCAAGAAACCAAGGTTTAGGTGGCATCATCTTAGATCACCAAGTTTCAGGTCAAGGTAGAATAATCAGTCAAGAATGAAGAGTTTTTGATGAGGCCTAGGACTAGGTAAAGGGCCAGGAAGAATGTGGAGGGTTCAGACCCTCAGGTAGTTGTTGAAATTTCTAAGGATAAAAAAGAATAAAAACAAGAAGACAACAAAGAAGAGGAACTGAAGCAGGATGAACCAATCCAGTTTGAAGAAGGAGAAGAAACAATGCAATATGAACAAGATGCCATACAGTATGAGGAAGAATACCCTAATATTATCAAGATGAAACAACCCCTTTCAAAATATCACATGAAAATAAAATTCCTGAAGAGGAAAAATAGAGGTTTGAAGGAAGCAGCTCAACTAGCAGTTGAAAAGGTAAAGTCCCCTCATAAAATTATTACTAAGAGGAAAGTTAAGCATGTCTCATTTATTGAACAGGCCAAGGAGATTGGAGTGGAGTCTAGTGGACCCTCAACTGGAGCATCCAAGTCAAAAATTAGTTATGTACAACAGATGAAAAAGGTCGGTCAAGCACCTCAAAAGCCACATTTTGATCAGTGGAAAGAATATCATAGACACCTAGAAGAGCTGGAGAAAAGTCAGGGATAGGTCAAGAGGATCAAACAAGAGAATTAGAACTATAAGAGGCCAGTGAAGCATATTCTTGAAAACTGTGACAAAGAGGTTCATGGGACATCCAAAGCCCTTGACAGATGTAAAAATTTTGTGACATGTTTTATTTTTTTAAGAAGACAATGTAAAAACCTCTATGTCAGGAACCTAGTATTGAATGAAAACCTGAGGAGCATGAAAAAGGGTTTGGAGAAAGCATGGGGACTGTTTAAGAAGTATAAGGAGGCAACCAAAGCACCTCCACCTGGAAGAGTGAAAAATTTGAGGTGTAAGGCTATAACTAAAGAAAAACCTACCCTGCCACTACCCACTAAAAAAAAATGACCTCACATCTCAAGCTTCAAAGGCAAAAGCTTCCACCAGCAAGACCTCTAGCAAAAGGAAGAGGAGGTAAAGGGTCCTTGACTAAAGTCTGAAATTTTGTTTTTATTTAAAAATTCAAGTTGCAGATGTTGTTTTGGTCGATATAATGGTATGGTTCTGATGTTTGGAGTGTCTTATACTAGCATGATGGTGTTTTGTTAAGACTGGAAGGCATTTAAAATACAATTTTAAAAAATGCGCTATGTAGTCGCTGCGTAGCTACTGTGTAGACCCTGCCTATACACTTGCACGCATATTGGATGGTAGCCACTTGTCAGGGTTTGAATTTATGAACGTGGAGCAGATGTGGTAGCCAGCTCAAATCTTCAGCAACCAGCCACGTGTCAATTTTAAAAGGAAAATGCCTCCACACAGTCGTTGTCTAGTCACTACACAGTCTCTGCTCAATCAACATCCAATTGTCTCTACTTTTACTATTTGATTTGGTTCATGAAGATATGATCTTCAAAGATAAACTTCTTTTACATAGACATTTATTTTTTTATTTAGATAAAGTCATCAATGTTTTATGTTTTTTGTTTTTTATCAAAAGAGGAAAAGGACTTAAAACAATAAAAAGCTTTCCTTTTTTTAAATTTTGATTCGATCCACTATTAGATGAGTGATGCAGTGAATCTAGACACTTATCATATTTTTTTATGGTCTATTTAAGTTGGTTAATTCATATGGAATAGGTTGTTGTTAGTTTCAATATTGTTGGGAGTTATTATAGTCTTATGTTGTGATCTGTATTAATGAGTATGCTTTGATGTTGAAGAGATTTGAGTTATTGCATAAATTATTGTGGTATGAATGCCTTGAAATCATTATTCTTTAGTTTATGTGTAATCTCCTTTATGATGTATTCTTAATCTTCTTTAAAAATGTGTGGGACAACAATGCTTGAATTCATTTCACGTGCTCTTGCCTAGCTACATTAAAATATTTCAATTGCAAATGGAATGTTTATACCTATGAATGTTTTTCCTTTTTTCTCTTGATATTTATTCATCCAAGTTGCAGTAATGAAATGTCATTTATTCTGCCATTGTAGATGAGTGCCTTGATGTTCTTATCTCGCTATATTACAAATTATTTTCTCATTTCGAAGTTGTACTAGTCAAGACTCTATATATGAAATTGGTTAGGAAATCCAGAGGCATGATGGAATAGGGACGTCATGATCACATGCATTAATTTTCCTAGAATCCTCTACCACCCCAAATCAAAAAATTAAACACTTTCCAGATCTGGTCTCTGATAAATTTTGTTTTTCAAAATTTTTGTCTCTGAGTTCTCTCAGTGAGGGGGTCCCCTTAGGTTGAAGAAGACCAGTCTATCAACCAAAAGAGGTTTGTGGGTACCTCTATAATCCTTTTCCTTCAGCCTAAAAGGTAATTTTTCCCAAGGAGTTGTTTTATTTTTTGAGTTACACCATAGGCTAAAATTTTCATTGTTTCTTTAACTGTTAGTGAAATTAGTTGCATGAAAATTTATATCAAAAGATGTGGCTTCTAGGAGGTATACCAGGCAGAATTCTGATCCAAATCCCCTTGTGGTTGTTTGTGATCCCAAAGGAATTCTTAGGAAGGAGAGGATTGTGGTGGAAAGTCAAGCAAGTAATATCTCTCTTAGAAGATTTGTCTCTTCACCAGAAATTTCTTCTGAAGTTCCTCTATCCAAAACCAAATCCTACTCATGTATTCTTGAAATTATAGTGGATTCATCTATTGTTAGTCCTTATACCCCATTTCGAGAAAATAATTTCAATCAAAATATTCTTCAACAGCTTCGCAAATTGAAAAGCTTGATTAATAAAGTACAGGAAACTGCCGAAAAGACAGTTTTATCCCAAAAAAATATTCCCTTTACAAGTAAGTTTGAGTTATAATTTTTTTCTCATATTTTATGGTACCCCCATCATCTGTTTCAACTTCTATCCATCCATTTTTTCCATCATCTGCAATTTTGATCACAACATATTTTTGACGCAGGAAACAATTGTTTTAAGGAATCTCAACAATCAGCCCCGACGTTTGCTATCTCCTTTACAGTCCCCCTTGATTGCGACTCTATGATTTCCACCCTTTTAAATAGAACTTCTCACGATTCTTTGTAGATCGTAACACATTAGATCCAATGGTCCAGATTATATCTCAATCTCAAATCGCTATGGGTAAGCATTTAGTTCTCGACCCTTACATACAGAGTGTTGTGATGTAATATTGTCAATCGTCCCACTTCCATTGCATATTGCGTTGTTCTGAGGCCGGGGTCCATAACATACATAGGGTTTCTTGCGATGTGATATTTCACAATCGCACTTCACAATTTCTTAATGCCTGCGGTTCGATCACATACCAATGTTTCTTTGTGATGTGATATCGAACATTGCTATTCTTCAAGGCCTAAGGTCCACTCCTTGTAAACAAATCTCTGTGATGCAATATGGGTGATCCAACGGTCGGCAGGGTTTCACACTGTTGGTTGAAATGTAGATCAACGGCTGGGATTTAAGCGGACTTCAACACTGTTATTAATATTAAGGACTGCAACTTCTATTGAACTCTGAGTTTTATAACATAAAAAATGAAAACAGAGAGATATTTGATTCGTTTGGAATACAAGTAAACAAAGGAAAAACAAGAGTTTCCACAAAATCGATATACAACCACACACGACATCAATTCATCAATACTATCAATGTTATAGAGTCTCATCCCTTTGGCTCGATTACAGTGATTTAAAAGACCCTTGTTTCAATCTGGAAATCCTCGCTCTATTACTTGACTCTCGCTTCTCTCAATCCTTTCTGATCTCCGCCAAATCCTTCTACATTAAATTTTTCTCCTTTTTATCAATCGAATCCCACTCTAACTACTCAATCCCTATTTTAAACAATTTAACAGCCAAATCTCTATTTTCCTGTGCTATCACACACTTATGCTAACAACTTATCTTTGGATCTAAAATAAGACAATTTCTACTTATTACAATAATGAAATACAACTCATTTCTTGAGAGATCCAACCCTCTCGATAAAAATTGACTTTTGACCACTCAGGTTAGTGCAATTCAACTTGTTTAGCCACAACATGTGAACAAATTTTCACATTACTGGCTAAGTCCAGATGCTCCTACATCAGACTTCCGGGGAAGAAAAGAATCATCCTTCAAACTTTCAGGGCTTACTCCATACTTCTAAAACTTTGTTGTAGTCAATTAGCTAGCATCCTCCATTGGATTTCCTTTCCATTTGAGTAGATATTGAAAATAAATTTGTCCTCTGGTTCTTTTGGATACTCTTTTCTCCAAAACAACTTCCACTTCTTTCTTAACGGTCTTTGGCATTTGTTCTTCCCAGTTCAAGGTTTGAACTTCATCTTCTCTAGTTTCCTCTTATAGTTGTCTCTATCCCTTTGCATGGATACAAATTTTCAATATTGAAAATAGGTGATATTCCATTCCCTTATGAAAATTCAATTTCATATGCATTAGCTAAAAACTTTCTTACAATTCTACATGGTCCTATCTTTTTCATCTTTAGTTTATTGTAAGTCTTAGTGGGAAATCTTTCTTTTCTCAAATATACCATCACTAAGTCTCCCACTTGGAATTATTTCTCTCTTTTTTTCATATCCACTCTATGTTTATATTTACCACTGCTTTCCTACAATCTACCTTTGACATCTTCCTGTAGTCTTTGCATCTGTTCTGCAAACTCTTCAACTTTTTCACTTCTTGTCTCCTGTTTACCCAAATTTCTAAGCTCATACACATCTCTTGGATTGATTCCAAAAAAAATCTAAAATGGACTCATTCCAGTACTTTCGTTTGGAGTGTCATTATAAGCAAACTCAGCCTGAGCTAGTGCTAAATCCCACTGCTTAGGATTTTGATACACTAAACTTCACAATATGTTTCCCAAGCTCCTATTTACTACTTCAATCTCCCCACCTGTTTAAGGGTGGTATGTTGAATTGAAACTGAGGTTAGCTCCTAGTTCCTTCCAAAGAGTTCTCCAAAAATGTCCTACAAACTTTGTATCCCTATCAGACATAATACTTATAGGAAATCCATGTAATCTTACAATTTCAGAAGAAAAAAAAATAGATTAGCTATATGTGTTGGATCACTAGTCTTCTTACAAGCAATTAAATGTGTCATCTTGGAAACTCTATCTACCACAACATAAATGGAATCATCCCCTCTTTGAGTTTTTGGTAATCCCAAAACAAAATCCACCTAACTGCATCCCACAGTCGGTCTAGTATTGGCAATGGCTGATACAATCCTGTATTATGGCTTCTCCCTTTAGCATGCTGACATATCCTACTGTTATCGGGAAATGTAGTGTCTATGCAGAGCTGCTAGTCCCAATAAGATGGGTAGCTATCTTAGAAACAAACAAACTAAAGTTACTACTATTTTCCTTTATGAGAAATAGATAGGAGAGGAGCAAAGAATACCAACCTCAATCTTTCGCTTGGTTCCTTGCTTGTTCCTTCTCCACTCTAACAGATCTTTGCCGCTCCTTCCTTGTTTACCCCACTTTAAAGAGTACCTGTAAAGTCAAAGTAGCATAATACCTTCAAAGTACAGAGATCTACAATCATAAACAATATAGGACCAGATATATATTGACCACACAAATGCATATATCATCAAGCATATAAGAATGTGGAGGAAAACTTGAATAGTTTTATTGATATAAAGATTAGAAGAGAGGATTACAACCCATTGATCTGACCTAGCGTCATCCTCCCAGCATGAAATCCCTTCTTCACCTCATGAAAAGCTTAGATCACCCAATACTATGATGTTCCACCAGGAAACCAACAAAACTTCCTTATAAGATACAAGATTCCAGCCTCTGGATCTCTGGGATGAGGGATCCATATATAGATGATTGCAGGGGGGTGAGTAAGCTTCTGGGATTTTGATTAGTGTCTTCTCTCTGATAGTTCTTGATTCCACTTGGAGATTCATGATCTCTTACTCATTCAGAGAGGCAATTGTCACAGGAGAAGTTTCTGGAAGATTCCATGATCATCTACCTTCCAAACTATCTCTGCCATTTGTCTACTCTCGCCCATTGCACGCTACAGAAGGGCTTTTTATTATGCATCACACTTTTTGCATGTGGCAGGTGAGATGCATCACACCCTTTGCACTGAGCATTCTGTATGGTCTAGTTTTGACCAGTTCTGAGCAGTTTTCCATGGAGAACTTCTGGGAGATGATGTAATCAGCTGATCTTGTTCCTTTAGGGTATGAAACAACACTTTTAGGGACTCAGAAGCCCTTGGTTTATGGACATATATTATTGGGGTTGCAGTGCCCAAATATGTCTATAATAGTTTCCCCCTAAAGCATGAGGTCATAAATCTTTTGATGTCGAGTGAAATGCTTTATCATGAGGATATGAGGTTTTTCAAACTAGAAGGCGACCTGTAATAAGATACAATACAATACATTATCTTCATAACATTTTCATGATCTAGCTGAGGCGGGCATTCCCATGCTCAGCCTTATAAATTCATTTTCATGTACATAGGACAGACAACCATCTGTGTAGCAGACTAATAATTCTGATAAAGCCATCATCCTTTGATTCGGATGATCATCTGTGCAGCAATGATGTACATTCAATGTCTTTATTTTCCTGAATATTTCGCAGCCCCGATGGATGAAACTAGATCCGTGGTCTTCAAACTTGTCCAATCTTCGCTGAAAGTACAAGTCGATCCATGTGAAAAATGTTTTGGAGTCGAACATGGAAAGACATCACCTGATTACCAGCCAATGATTTAACTTATTAACAGGCGCGAGAGGAATCACCGATAATGATGATGACCCTCAAGGTACGATAGTACAATTCACGTGGTGTGAAAATGGGACTTGGCATCAAACACCACGCAAAATCTTTCGGTCGAAGGCCATTGATGTAAACCTATCGCCGAAAGTGAGAAACTTGCCATTGAGGCATGTAAGCTTCAAAGTATTGAAAGGGTTGTTCCTAGGTCGACCTCTCGAATAATGAGCTGTCGTTGACGAGAAGTGACCTGTTGTAGGAGGACCTTAATGAATCCCACATCTACAACACAGAAAGTAGCAAATGATTTTGTGGAGGTGAAAATGATATGATGATACATGGTTCAGGGTGGCGGTCATGAAAGAATGAAGGGTGAAGGTATTGCAGCGGATGAGACACAAGCTGGGTTGGTTAATTCTCTGATTGACTTCTCTTGAACATATCGGCGACCCTGAAATGGATTGGTAGAATTAACCCCAAAGATGGATGGTACGATGGACCAATGGTAATATGACCGGTGAACAGAATAACCCAACCCGAATCAATCATGGTGATGGAGTGAAAGTGTCATGTTCAAGAGCGACTTGCTACCAATAAAGTTTCTTCAAGTTTTCTTCCCAATTTTCCCCAGTCATTGCTGACTAGTACCTCTTTATTTTTATCAAGCTTGCGGAGGATAACATATGCTTGTTCTATAATTTTCCCTTCGGGCAAACCCGTCGCTATGTTTTAACGAGCCTAGCGACAGTGAAACTCGTTCTTGTCTATATAGACAAGTTTGTCGCTATTGGTTTTAACGAGTTTAATGACAAAGACAACTCGGCCCTTTTTCCATTTTAGAGAGTCTGAAAGGGGATGGAAAGGAAACTCTAGTAATCCTTTTTCGCATATAATCCCTTAAGTCCGAAAAGGTATAAAATAATACGAAAGGGATGAATTTTCGATAGCTTTAACGAGCCAAACAAGACAAGCGCTCAATCTTTTTGTGTAATAATCCCTCAGGTCCAAAAATATTAAAATCTAGAGGAGGGATAGCCCTTTCGATAGCTTTAACGAGCTGGAGGGGCCAATTGCTCGGAAACCTTTTCAAATTTTACGAGTCAAATGAAAAGAGCTTAAAGGAGACTTGTTTTTGAGGAACGAGTGATATTTTCGGGTAGCAGCTGATTCTAGGTAAGGTTTGGAATTTTCCAATCACAGTAGTGTTACAAGTATTGCTAACAGAATCACTTGTCGTAGTTGTTCCTCAAAAGGGTAAACAATCAAATGGGGGTGTATGATCGACTAAAACAGAGTGGAGTTGATGGTAAGAACACGACCAAGGCTCAAAAGTTGATGATAATGCATTCACAATGGTTATGTATTAGACATTGGTTCATTTTTTAATGAGCTTAAACTTTGGTGGAACATATGCTCATTGCTTAGGTTTAATTTTTAACGAGCTTGAACTTTGTGTAAAACTACTCATGCCAGTCGTATAATAAGGATGTCTCATCGATAGGTTCATTTTTTATGGAGCTTGCACCATTCAAAACTTTGCTCCATATCCTTTCTTTATGTAAGCTAGGAATGACCAATCCTAGAGTTTAAAGGGTTGAGAATCTACAAACTAAGAAAATAAATGGTCGCTCTTCACTTGCATACAAAAAGGTTTTCATGCCCCCAGGTATATTGAAATAGAGTTTCCAGGCTACCATATAGAAGTTCTCACATTTACAAGATAGTCTCCATCCGCATAGCAGACAGAAACACTTCCCCAACTTAGTCCATTTGGGTAAAGGTGATTCGAGCTCCAACCACCTAACCTTGACGAGGGAATCTTATTCCGGTCTAATCCCATTTTCCTAAACGGATGGGTGTGTCAGAATAGTCATCTATCCTTCGCAGAAACCTACCCTATACCCAAATTTTTCCTACCAAAACAGACCAGGGTGCATGCCCCTTGGGTTTCGTTCATGGCCACCGAATTACTCGCGCTCTTCAGGTGGACGGACTGGAGATTGATGAGACATTCCTCATGTGAAAAGACCAATTAGGGATGGAATTTGACTATTAGCTATGTGTGAGCCAGGGAATGAAAGTTGGTCTACGAGCTAGACCACTCTTCCTTCATGGGAAAACACATTATTCAAAAGAGTGAGGAGACAATGGCTCCCATGCTATAAATATAGTCACACCCAAGGAGTAGATTATAATCTAAAGGTCCTTGGACTACCAATACG
Organism: Pinus taeda; assembly: GCA_000404065.3. Classification (NCBI taxonomy): domain Eukaryota; kingdom Viridiplantae; phylum Streptophyta; class Pinopsida; order Pinales; family Pinaceae; genus Pinus; species Pinus taeda. The sequence continues at coordinate 87,429 of APFE030341292.1, forward strand.
TTCAGATAAACGGTTTTCCTTCTCAAAGTTATAGGAAAACTTGGAAGGATCCCTAACGGTCAACTGGTTCCTTTGTCAAAGCCTGTCAGATTTCGCATCTCAAGTAGAAGCGATGGCGAACCAATCGCTTTCCAACCAGTTGAGGAAAGGATACTCATAGAAGCCCCTTGATCTATGATAGTACCGACCATGACCATCTTTTAAGCTTGTACAATGATTTGGAATGGTACATTAGATGGTAGACTGGGTCTTCCTAGTAGATTCCAATCGAAGGAAACGACTAGGTTACTCAGAGGTGGGACGGAATAAACGGCTGGATATGACTCTTACGAACTTCCTTCCTGCGGTAAAGGAACAGGTAGATTGCCCCCCTGTTCATCGGAGTCTCTGTTTATGAAAAGAATTTGAATGGTGTCATTCTCATTCTCTTTAGTGACTGTATCATCTGAAGATGGACCTTCCGATGACAAGACCAGGTCAACTGTCGTCTCGACCTGTTGACTTTGGTCCAGTGTTGACTCAGAAGGTTTATCTTCAATGATAGATGCTTCGACCGACCACAAAGGTGTGTCAGTCGGATTTTCAACTAGTGATGGACTCGGCAAGAGTTTCTTGTACCCAGGAGGAAGTCGTAGAGGTGAAGCAGGACGGTTATCCAAGACTCTTTTAGCTTTGTCCAGGAAGGGACAACGGTGGATGGCATGATCGCCTTCACATAGTGTACAAGGAAATTTATATTTTCCTTTCTGCCCAGAGACTTCGTTTTCACTAGTTGACGGTGTACTCTCAACATGATCGTCAGAGGTTGACGACACCAGATTGTGCAAACGAGGAGACCAGTCCCTTAAGATCCAGGGGATGAAAGGAAAATCTCGATGATAGTGGTCCCCTTTGTAAATGACACATGGAGATTTGGGTTTGGGTGGTGTGGTGTGTGGATTTTTTCTAGACGATGCATGGTTGCCCCTTTTTGCCTTTGGCTCCTTCTTTTTCTTCTCCTTCTCCTTC
>APFE030341292.1:88456-103009 GCA_000404065.3 Pinus taeda
TTGATCTTTCTTAAGAAGTTTGCCTTTCAGGTTCACCGCGTGATGTAGATATACAATTCCTAAAATGCAATCTAAGATGATAAACAATTGTTTAATCTTCTTTTTGCAATGAAAAGCCTAGCTACTAAGGAAAGAGAAGTGGGATTCTTTCAACATAGAGCAGAGAGCACACACTAGATGCACTGTCCTAAATCAAAATCAACAGGAAATCTAAATGCAAATGCACATGCATGTATTTGTTTTATGCTTTCTTAATGTGTGAATGACAAAAATGATGCTAATTACAAATCTGAATTGTTTCAAGCGACAGTACTAATGATTTTCTCATCAAAAGATGAACGGAAGATAATGATGACACTTTGCGATTTTGAATTGAAAACTGCTTTTGACACTTGAAAAAATATTAATTCAAATCAAATACAAGAGTAACAGTGTAATCGACCATCAAGAATAGTAGGATCCTTTTCTTTGACTGAAAATGAAACTTGTGACACTTCCAAATCAAAAGACGACAGTTTGATTATGCTACCTCTTTGTAAAGGAGAACCGTAAATGGCGAACAATACATAAAACATTTACAATTCTTTGTAAAATGGAGGATGAATCATGCAAAGGAAGGGAGTTTCCACAGTGGTAAACTGGTCACAGATAGCAAAACTCCTGAATAAAGCTTAAGAGAGTGAACAAAAAACCAAAATCTGGAGGCAGAAATAGTCTTATCTGATCACCGCACCTGTAACACAGGGAAAGAGCGATGCATCCCACCTACTGCACACGGGAGGTGCGATGCATCCATATTCCCAAGACGATAAGGTGCGATGGTCCAGTGACAAGAGTTCAACTTGGTTCTTGGTCACATTTTGCAGCTCAGTTCAGGAATTTAGGCCGAGCTAATGATAGTCAGTAAATAAAAATCACAAGAGAAGTTTCTGGAAGATTCCATGATCATCCACCTTGCAAACTGTCTCTGCCATTTGTCTACTCTCACCCATCGCACCCTACAGAAGGGCTTTTCAGTATGCATCGCACTTTTTGCATGTGGTAGGTGAGATGCATCATACCCTTTGCACTGAGCAGTTTGTATGGTCCAGTTTTGACCACTTCTAAGTAGTTTTCCATCGAGAACTTCTGGGAGATGATGTAATCAGCCGACCTTGTTCCTTTAGGGTATGAAACAAAACTTTTAGGGACTCATAAGCCCTTGGTTTATGGACATATATTATTGGGGTTGTAGTGCCCAAATATGTCTATAACACCTGCACTTCTTAACAAATCTCTTAACATCAATTTGCATTTTTGGCCAATAATAAAAAGCATTCACCTGCGCAAAGGTTTTATCTTGTCCAAAGTGTCCAAATAATCCTCCACTTTGTTTCTCATTTATTATGTTCTCCCTCATAGAACATTTGTGAATACACAACTTGTTGCCTTTAAACAATAAGCCTCCTTGGATGAGATAATCTAACCATTGAATTCTGTTATGAACTATTGGGTTTTGAACTGTTGTATAGATATCTTTCAAATCTGCATCATCTTTGTACATTTCAATCATTTATTCAAATCCTACAACACGAACTTTGAATTCTTGAATAATAAAACTTACCCCACTCAATGCATCAATGACTTTATTCAACTTACCACTTGTGTGCTTTATCACAAAAGTAAAGTTCTACAAAAATTCTACCCACTTGGCATTATTCTGGTTCAATTTCGGTTGGTTATTTATGAATTGCAATGCATGATTGTCCGAATGCAATATGAATTCCTTTGGCAGCAAATAATGTCTTTGTTGTTTCAAGGCTTGTACAATAGCGTAAAACTCTTTATCGTAAGAAGAACACTTCTTATTTGCTTCATTCAATTTATCACTGAAGTACGTTATCGGTCTTTGTTACTAACTCAGAACTGCACCAACTACAACTCTGCTAGCATCTATTTCAACTTGAAATACTTTTTCAAAATCAGGCCAAGCTAAAATCGGTTCCTCTGTGATTTTCCTCTTCAACAATTTAAAATTCCTGTGTGCTGCTTCTATCCACTTGAATGGTTGATTAGTCTCCTTAATTGTTTCAAGAATTGGTGCACAAATTTGACTAAAACCTCTGATAAACTTTCTGTAAAAGCTTGCAAGACCATGGAAGCTTCTTAACTCAAATATATTTCTAGGAATAGGCCAATTCCAAATTTCTTGGACTTTCTCTGGATCCATTTTCAATCCTTCTTTAGAAAATACAAATCCAAAATAAATTAATTCTTCCTTCATGAAACTACATTTCTTCAGATTTATCAGTAGTTTCTCTTTCTGCAAAGTTCTTAAAACCAATTTAAGATGCTCTAGATGTTCTTCCTTACGTTTACTAAAAACTAGAATATCATCAAGATAAACAATAACAAAATTGCCTGCATATTCCTTCAATACTTCATTCGTCAATCTCATGAACGTGCTAGGTGCATTAGTGAGTCCAAAAGGCATCACTAACCACTCATACAACCCACTGTTTGTTTTAAATGTAGTCTTCCACTCATCTCCTTCTCTAATTCTTATTTGATGATATCCACTCTTCAGATCTATTTTAGTAAAATACTTTAATCGACTCAGACAATCCATCAAATCATCCATGCATGGCAAATGAAATCTATACCTGATTGTGATCTTGTTTATGGCTCTGGAATCTGTGCACATACGCCATTCACCTCCTTTCTTTGGACTGAGTACTGTTGGTACAACACATGGACTAAGACTCTCTCTGATTAGTCCCTTATCAATCAGTTCTTGCACTTGTCTTCCAACTTTTGCTTTCTCTTGAGGAGTTAATCTATACGTTGCTTTATTTGGCAAACTCACTCCTGGTATTAGATCAATATGATGACTAATACTCCTAATCAGTGGCAATGCATTTGGAAACTCATCCACAATAATATCAACGAAATCATTTAACAAATTTTTTATTTCTTCAGTTAAATAATCTAAGTTTGTGGAAGTTAAAATTACCTTCGGTATCCCTATGACAGCAAAATGCATTTCTTCACCTTTTCCAATCTCTTGCAACAGCTCCTTTCCGCTCATCAGCATAACACTATTTCCAAGTGCTCCTTTGTCAGCGTCATCCTTCAATGGTAGTAGTGTATGCTTATTTCCATCCTTCTCTAGAGTATAAGTGTTTCTCCTCCCATCATGAATATCTTTCTGATCAAACTATCATGGTCTCCCTAGCAATACATGGCATACATCCATTGGCATTACATCGCATAATATTGTATCCTTATACGTACCAATCTGTATTTCAACCTTGCATTGTTCTGTCACAATAATCTGATGTCCCTTCTGCAACCACGACACTTTGTAAGGAGTAGGATGTATTGTCTTCGCTAGTCTGAGCTTATCGACAATATCTGTAGAAACAAGGTTATCAGTACTTCCACTATCAATTATTACTTTACAACACTTACCTTTGGATTTACATGTAGTTATAGATAAATTCTTCCTCTTTGTTGGTTCTTCAATCTCTTTCTCGGTCTTAAGCAATGTCCTTCTCAACAACAGGGATTCTCCTACTTCAGGGGGTTCTTCCTTCTCCATAAGTCAAGGTGTTTCTGGCTTTGCCTCAACCACATTCCCATTCCTTTGACTTGCTTGTTTATTATGAAGACAGTCCCATGATACATGTCCCCATTATCCACATGTGTAGCATCGAATATCTCTTCCTCGACCCCTTTCTTTGGGCACAAATCTTCCTCTATTAAAATCCCCTCTCTGTGGTGGTCTGGTACTTGAACTGCCTGCTTCATGTTGATGTTGATGTCCCCTTGGAATGGTAGTTCCTCTACCTCTTACTGAGCTTCTTCCTCTATTCCTCTAAAAAAAATTTCTCAACATCTTCTACTATGCCTTCAAACTTGCTTGATAGGCATCCTCAATAGTCTTCAGAAAGAACAAGATAATATCATGATTCATCTTATATGTCATATCTTAAGCCATTGATATATCTGGCTACCTTCTCCATGTCATCCTCTACATGTCCAACTCTAATACTCAATCTATAAAACTCTTTTGTGTATTCTTTTACAGACATTCCTTTTTGCCTTAAATTTTGCAATTGTTTAAAAAGATTTAACTGATAATATTTAGGCATAAATTTGGCTTTCATCTTACTCATCATTTTGTCCCATTGCTTGATCTTCAACTTTCCTTTCCTTGTTCTAGATGTTTGTAGCTCATCCCACCAAATAGTTGCATGACCCTTTAATCTGGTAACTGCAAATTTCACCTTCTTCTTGTTGTCAGCTTCCTCTTCATATTCAAAATATTTGTCTAATGACCTGATCCAATCCATTAGTTCTACTACATTGAGACTCCCTTCATACGTAGAAATTTCTACCTTTGGTTTTCCTCCTAATTTGGCCAACATCTTAATAACTTTGGTAGTTTCATTTTCCTCCTCTTCTTCTTCCTTAGAAGATTCTTATTATTCTTTAACACTAACATCCCCTTCATCAGGTGTTCTTCTCTGAGCAGTCTCAATTGTTTCCATCCTTGTACGCAGACTTTGGATCTACTCCAGTAGAACTGCATTTGCTTCCAATCTTCCTCGACCAATGCCAACTCCTCTCCTTGGCGGCATGTTTACTACAATCAACCTAATCTCTCTATGCTTTGATACCATAAATGATGCAGTAAACAATTGTTTCAAGGAATATCAACAATTGACCCCCGACTTTTCTATCTCCTTTACAGCCCCCCTTTATTACAACTCTCTGATTTCCACCCTTTTAAATAGAACTACTCATGATTCTCTGTAGATCGTAACACATTAGATCCAATAGTCCATATTATATCACAATCTCAAATCGCTATGGGTAAGTATTCAGGTCTTGGCCCTTACATACAGAGTGTTGCGATGCGATATAGTCAATGGTCCCACTTCCATCACATATTGTGTTGTTCTACAGCCAGGGTCCAGTAATATACATAGGATTTCTTGTGATGTGATATTTCACAATTGCACTTCGCAGTTTCTTAAGGCCTGTGGTCCAACAACATACCAATGTTTATTTGCGATGTCATACCATACATCTCTATTCTTCAAGGCCTGAGGTCTGCCCCTTGTAAAAAAATCTTTGTGATGTGATATGGGTGATCCAACAGTTGGTGGGGTTTCACATCGTTGGTTAGAACATAGATCAACGACTGGGATTTAAGATGACTTCAACACTGTTAATAATATTAAGGACTGTGACTTCCATTGAACTCTGAGTTTTATAACATAAAGTATGAAAATAGAGAAATATTTGATTCATTTGGAATACGAGTAAACAAAGGCAAAATGAGAGTTTCCACAGAATCGATATACAATCACAACCGACATTAATTAATCAATACTATCAATGTTACAAAGTCTTGGCCCTTTATCTCGATTACAATGATTTAAAAGACCCTTGTTTCAATCTGGAAACCCTCGCTCTATTACTTGACTCTCGCTTCACTCAATCCTCTTTCATCTCTGCCAAATCCTTCTACATTACATTGTTCTCCTGTTTTTATCAATCGAATCCCACTTTAACTACTCAATCTCTATTTTAAATAATCTATTAGTCAAATATCTATTTTCCAACTCTATCACACACCTATGCTAACAACTTATCTTTGAATCTAAAATAAGACAATTTCTACTTATTACAATAATGGAATACAACTCATTTCTTGAGAGATCGAACCATCTCGGTAGAAACTGAATTTTGACCACTCAGGTCAGTGAAATTCAACTTGTTTAGCCACAGCATGTGAATAGAATTTCACATTGTTGGCTAAGTCCAGATGCTCCTGCATCACTTTTAGTCACCCAATTACTCATGTAGTAGTTATGGCAGCAAGATATGCCCCTCTCATTTTTCCTACTCAGCTTCATGACTTGCCTCTTAATTACAGTCGAAGGATTCCCCAATATGATGGTACAGGAGAAGTTACTACTAAGTAGCATGTTGATAAGGTTAGTGATTTTGTAGATTTGGAGGATGTATACCATGATGATGTTAAAGTCAGATTGTTTGCTCAAAGATTTTATGGTGATGTCAAGAAGTGGTTCAGGAGTTCTCACCCAGCAGCTTCCAATTATCAAGAGTTAGAATATGCTTTCCTTGTAAGGTGGTGTGAGAAGAAGAAGCCCTTGCAAATTCAGGTTGTATAATAATATAAAAATACAACCTAGAGATGTTGTGTAAGACTTTTCTGTGAGGTTCAACATAGTGTACAATTCTATTGCTATAGAGATAAGTCCCCCTCCCGGGTTGGCTTTACTTCATTATCCCGATCCTTTCAAACTTAACATGGCCTACTAGCTTAGGGAGAAGAATCCAACAACACTGTAGGGCATGCAAAGCAATGTCATTAGTGTGGAGGCTAATCTGTTAGCAAAGAAATCCAAAATGAAAGTAGAGAAAAGAGTGATAATAGAAGAAGAGACCACTACTTCTGTTGACGGTAAGTTTGATACATTGGTCAAAACCATGGAGAAGATGATGGAGAAGATCTCTCTTACTGATCGGGAAGTGGTTAGAGAACCTCAAATTGGCACACAAATTAAAAACCCAAATTTTTTAAGGCAACCATAGTTGCCAAACAAACCCGGAGAGCAGAAGGGTCCGAAGAAATCACAGCAGCAAGTAAGACCACCATTTCATATAATTTTACTCAAGATCAAGATGAGGAGGACGAGCAATTATCAAAAGATCAAATTCTATTTTTTGGTGATGGGCAGCAAGGTGTGTATTTGACTAAAGAAGATGAAGAGAAGGTGTTGCTTCAAAATTTTGAGGTAGAGGATGAAGAATTCTTGTTTGCTCCGTCTCAAAGTGATGTGTTAATGACTTAATCCAAGGAGTATAGGAAGTGATATCAAAATTACATCATGCAATTGCAGAGACAATATAATTTGAGGAATAGAAATGTGGGTAGAAATGCAGCAAAAAAAGAAAGACCAATCAACAACACAACAAAGAAAGAAATGGCAGCTAGTAATGTAAAAAAGGATGTCCCTAGTACAAGTATTCAAAAGAAGGATGTTCCTAGTATAAGTGCCAAAAAAAAGGAGCCACCTATCATCATCTTATAAAGGAAAGAAGATACATCCAAGGATGTTGCAGAAAAGAAGGAAGCTTCCCATAAATAAGTTGAAAAGGTATCAAATCCCTTTAACCTTGAAGCTGAAATTGCTAAATTAAAGATCTCCATTTCTTTTGGTGAATTGGTAATTAAAATTCAATATAAATCTCATATTTTAAAGACACTTAGAGTAGACAAATTCTATGATACAGTCAATATAGCGGATGATGATCGAACTATTATTTTTGGACCAAAAATTGATGACAAATGGAAAGATGGGGATGTTCCTCCTTTCTATGTCAGTTTGAATGTGCATGAGAAAATAATCCATAATGCAATGTTGGATTCTAGAGCCTCACACAATCTAATGCCGAAAAGTGTTTATGGAGAGATTAGGCCTAGACATTACAAGATCATACAATGACCTCTATTCATTTTATTCTAGTAGGCTAAAGTGTCTGGGATTAATTAAAGATTTAGCAGCGTTTTTAACTCAAATTCCTTCAAAATGTATGGTTATGGATACTGTGGTGGTGAATATAACTCCCAGGTATGGTATGATGTTTTCTAGATCCTGGATGGTGAAATTGCATGGAGAATTGCAAACAAACATGTCCTACATCACAATTTCAATTTTCAGAGGGTAGTCAAGGAGGTTATACATGGAACCGCTCATGAAATACATGATCAATGGTAAAGATAAACCCATGAATCATCTAGTGTATGTTGTTCACTATGATCTGGACTCATTTGTGTTGTTCAATTCAGGCTGTCCCAATGATGAAGAAATTGCTTCAGATGTGGAAGAGGAAAGGGACAATGCTTAGAATTTAGAAATTTTGGGCAAATATTCTAAACAAGACAACATAATAAAATCAATTGTTCCAAACATTTCAAAAGAAGAAAACAGCAAGAAAATTTATCAAGAAGGAAATTATGAAATGGAGGAACATGACAGCAGCAAAAGTGACAGACAGAGGAGCCAAACTATCCATGAAAATTCTGAAAGTTTGAAGGTTGAAATAGGCAATAAAGAGCAGAGAAAACAGCTTGTTTGGACCATGCATTTCAATGGGGCAGCAAGTAGAGAAGGTGTCGATGCGGGGATATGGATAATCGGCCCAGAAATTGGTAAGTCAAAATTATGCTCATACAAGTTATTTTTTGACTATACTAATAATGTAGCAGAATATGAAGCTCTTATTTTGGGTCTATGAAATTTAAAGAAATAAGGAGCTATAAGAATAGTTGTTTATGGTGATTTGGAGCTGGTTGTTAGACAAGTCAAAGGTGAATATCAAACAAAACACCCCCAGATGCGTGCTTATCATAATGTTGTCTTAAATTATTTGCAAAATTTTCTTGGGTACAATTTTTTAGCTGTCCCAAGAAAGGATAATGTTTTTGTAGATACATTGGCCACTTTGACCTCCGATTTTGAAATTCTGAGCAGTGTTAAAGGGAAATACAAGCTAGAAGTAAGACATAGGCATGTTATCCTGGAAAACATGAAGCACTGACAAGCCTTCGAAAATGACAAAAAGTAGGAGAAATTTTTGCTAATGAAGGAAGAATTTTCCAAAATGAAATTGGAAAGTGAGGTGGATGGGAAGATGTAGATAAAGAGAGTTTTATTAATCAGCTAAAAGAAGAGTTAGATAAGCAGGGTACTGAGTTTAAAATATTGCATCTCAAAGACAATTTCCTTCCAAGAGGACTTGTACCTTTTGAGGAACTGTTTGACCAGAATGATGTGGCCAAAAGGTCAATACTAGCACATGTAGGAGAAGGATTTGAAGAATGCAATATAGGTACAATAGAACACCCAAAAATGATAAAACTCTCCAAGACCTTAAGTCTAGAAAAGAAGAAAAAATACTAGATATTGTTGACTGAATTCTTTGATGTGTTTGCCTCAAGATATAAAGACTTGAAGGTGTATAATAAATACATTATCCAACACACAATGTGAGTCAAAGCAGATCAAAAACCATTCAAGAAAAAGTTGCGAAGGACAAATCTAGTGTTGTTTCCCTTGATCGAGAAAGAGTTAAGGAAGTTGTTTGATGCTGGAATAATAGTACCTCTTATATTTTCTGATTGATTATCTAACTTGGTACCAGTCAGAAAGAAGACAAGAGAGATCAAATTATGTGTAGATTTCATAAACTTAAACAAGGTGTCACTCAAGGAAAAATATCCACTGCCAAAATTGGACCCTTTACTTTAGAAGGTAGTGTTAGCTCCTGCTGCAGCAGGTATGCATTTTTCATGATTGGCATTTCACAGGCCAAATATGTCGTACTTTTCTTGCTGCAATGCTCCATATTTGCTCAAACAGTCTCCACATGAAGAAGGTTACTTCAAGTTCATTCAATTGCCTTCAAATTTTGTAAAGTTATCCCAGTATCACTACTGTAGTTAAAGGGAGGTCCAAACAGTTTAATCTTGGTCTCCCTAGGTTTAAATTTCCCGTTTTAGAATATAGAGATTGTAAATCTGTCCAAACAGTTTAATCTTGGCAGATCCTTAGATAGGTAGAGAAGCAGAAGAGTCCAATAGCTTAATCTGGTCTCTGGAAGAAATAAGGGTAGTATGTAGATAGGAAAGCATTATAAGAAAAATGTATGATGGGTTTGCAAGTCTAAGTGCACCCCCAAATAAAAGAAGAAAAAATGCTAAGCAAGTAGGCTGGGTAGATAGTTCTGAGGCTGTTGAATTGCTGACCAGTTCCAAGTTTTCAGGTATCAGATCATGCAGAACATAATCAGCAAAGATTTGTAAGCAAAAAGGCTCAAATGAGGTATAACTGACTCCCCTCCTCTGTTTTCCCCAATCATTAACTAACATCCCCAAAAGAGTTCAAAATCTACTTGACACCTCTTAAGTTCATCATCTCCATAAACACTAGCTTGAGTAAAGATCTGCTTTACTCAAAGTTGTTCCATATCTTCTCCCGAAGTATGGTCCTACCCCCTGTAACAGCCTAAGTTTTCCCGAACTTGGCGCTTTCTTACCATCTCCATATTAACCACTAACATTATTATTTAGCTCCCTATTCTTCCCATCCCCTTATTAATATTAAGTAAAATTCCCCCTATGTAATATCCCTCCCCCTGGTTGAAAAATAACCATAGAAATTCCCAGGAATTGTTCAGTTTATCATAAACTAAGCAAGAACCCCGACCTCCAAACCACCTCCCTGATACTATGGACTCCTTCCAAAGTATCAAGTTCCCCCGAGGTAGCCGGACCCCTTCCGAAACCTCAAAATCCCTTCACACCCACTTACTTACCTTTTCTCCTCAAATCCATTTTCGCGTCGCAACCTCGCCCTCTCACATTCATGCAAAACATTGCCCATCCATCCCCCGCCGATGCGATATCGCAAAATTGGTGATCGGCGATCGCAAACGCCAAGTATCCAATCCATTCACCTCTCCGTCCTCGCCGATGCGATGTCGCAATATCGCATATCGGCAGTCGCAAGCGCCAAATGCCCAACCCAATGATCCCCCTCTTTCCCCGTCGATGCGATATCGTGATATCGCATCGAAGTCTCTTCACAACAGTCCATCCAGTATCTCACCACGTCGCGCTGTACCAGGGACCCACAGCTGACGTCATCCACCGTACAGCTGACGCAGTGCTTACGTCAGCAGCCAGAAAAGCCAAAAAAGCTTCGCGCAGGGATAAAAATATTAGTTCAGAGCTCCAGATCAAGAAACGGAGGCAGTTTCTAGCGACGAATAGCATGAAGCGCTATTCGCGCATCGCTACGGGAAATAGGCCATTTCGAGGAATCTTCAGGGAATCTTCTGATTGCCGAGCCCACTGCGCGCCGAAAGAGCCCGAAAATCCCCCAATCGTGCCAAAGGATCCGGTTTGAAGACAGCAGCAGATCATTCACAGAGTTTAAAGTGTATCAGATCAAATCAGCAGGCATCAAGCGTGTTAAAGAGTATCAGTGGACGGCGGAAACCATCAATATAGCGGCAAAGTGTATCAGAGAATATCTTGAGCAGCGGCCCAAAGCAAGAGAAAATTGAATATCTTCCAGCAGATTCACAGAAGGAGAGTGAAACTACTTGAAGCTCTCAAATCATAATAATTGCACATTCAATTCGCACCAAAGCTGAACTGCAGCCCCGAAGCTCATTCACTCCAGCAGCACCGCATCTGGTCCCCAAGGGCCACCTCGTCACCTGTTCCGATTCAGCTGCCCCTAGCGCAGCTAAAAGATTTACTTTCATTTAATTCCAGCAGCATTTAGATTTTTGAAGAGTTCTAAGCAGACCCGTCAAGGTCACTTGTAATGATGTCTTTCCGATATTTTGTCTATAAATACCACCCTAAGCGATATTATGAAGGGTTGGTTGGTTGGTAGTAGTAGTTGTTGGTCAGTTTTCTTTCCAGCATTTTCTCTGAGTAAAGACTCACACTATAACTGTTATATTTTCCATAATCAAAGATTTCTAAAAGCATGGATTGTGAAACAACTTGCTGTTTTCTCTTGGCCAAGGAATGATCACGGAATTCCCGTGTCTCTACATGATCCAATATGTGTTTTTTTTTCTCCCCTGTCTATTTTATGTTTTTATCATCTTTCCGCCTTTCTAAGTTGCAGGAAAAAAGAATAGCTTAAGATTTGTTTCATTACACCTTAAGTTCAATTTCTGCACTTTTCGATGTTTTCTTCAAAAATGGTTATGAGCTTGTATTCTTAAATGATCTGGTTTACCCTGTTTCTTTCACATATGGGTACATGTCTTTGGAATTCTTAATTGCTCCGGGATCCCACTCATTCACTTCTCCTCTTTGTCAGCATGATGAAATGATTCTCTTTTTCCTTTCATCCCTGATGACCATTCCATATTTTCAGCAGCCGAATATTGTATCCTGTGTGGCTATCCTGCTCTGAATCCCCTTGTGACCAAGAAAACGCTCGCATGCCTCAATCTGTGACTCCATGCCCAATGGTTCGAAACTTATAACACCTTATTGTGCCTCTTTGTTCAAGAATCCTACCTTCCTTCCAATCACAGTCAAGATTCCCTTGAAGTCAGAAAGCTAGCCTAAAATCATCAACTAAGGTTGAATCTAAAGGAGAGAGCCCTCTCCGACTGCAGGTGGGCTAGAACCTGCAATCAGAAGATTGGTTTGTGGTTACCTCGGCCGTATCCCTACTAGGAGCCTAGGGATAACCTGAGTGATAACATAATGGTGACTCCACTGGGGACCTCCTCAGATAAATCAATGCAACCACTCTGCAGCTCTACAGTGGAAGAAACCGACTTGTAAAAGCCTCGGTCGACCTGTATCTGCGCACTCCTGTGGGGATTCAAGTACTCTGTTCATCTTTAAAACCCACTGGAGGAAGTGCTCCTATTTTTCAAAGCTTGTCACGCTTAGTTCTGATCTTGGATGGTGGACAGAGATCAGGCACTTCAGAGTCCAGACATCCACCTGGCGACTCCACTTCAATTTCAATCAAAGGCTCCACTGAGGAAAAAACCAAATGTTACAGCCAAGTACCCCATGTATTAACAACAAGAGAGAATGACCGAATCTTGGGAGGAACTTCCGATAGAAGAAGCTTTAGAAAAATGCAGAGAAAGTTTATCAGAGTTTGAGCTTGATGACAAATTTTTCAGAACGGTATTGTCAAAGATACCAGGCGGCAGGAATAAACTATTCCTTGAGTTTGTTGTGGAAAAATATGAGAATGAAATTGAACTCTTGGGAGCTCAAAGTCAGTCTTATGATTTTCACAACCCTCAAGAGTTTCGCCAAAATCTTCCTCCTCCAGTTCAACGTGAAATAGTGTTGTCTCCTGAATTATAGTTTGAGTATGATCTGGGCTCCAAGAGAAAGACAGAAGGATCAACGGCTAGGGTCATTACCGAAGATGTAACTGATCCTTCCAACCCAAAGAACCCGAAATCATGCCTAAGCTTCCATGCCCATATTCAGGAGGGCACACTGTTGCCTGAGGACCTGAGGATTCTGTATGATCTGGGATCCAAGGGAAAGACAAAAGGATCATCTTCTAGGCTCATTACTGAAGATGCAGCTGCTCCCCTCGACCTAGAAGATCCTATATCATGCTGAAGTCTCCCGTCCTCAACTCAGGAGAAGATGCCACCTCCTGCTGATTCACTAACTCTGCATGATTCTATTGAAGATTCAAAAGAAGCAGAAGAAGTTCTCTCACTGGGTAAGGTCATCGATCCAATCGCAGATTACATGGAACTTTGGCTTAACAAAATTTTGTCAATATGTTTTCTCAGTGAAGACCGTATGCTTCAGCAGCAAGTGATGGAGGCCACAATTTTGGTTGTAAAATCATATTCCCGGATGATGCTTTTGCGTTCAAAAACGATTAATCAGCAAGTTCATCTCATTTCAAAGTTGCTTAAATGGCTGCACTGGTTATTTGATTTTACCTAACAGCAAAGTAACTGCTGGTTAGGGTAGGTAGGTAGAAGGAATAAAGCGGCCGAAAAAATCGGTTTTGCAGAAGACAGCAAGAAACTAAAAATCAAGGCGTTCTGGCCTGCTGTTCTTGACTTCCCGCAAGGAGAAGCCATCCCCGAGTGGAGCCACTGTTAGCTCCTACTGCAGCAGGTATGCATTTTTCATGATTGGCATTTCACAGGCAAAATATTTCGTACTTTGCTTGCTGCAATGCTCCATATTTGCTCAAACAGTCTCCACATGAAGAAGGTTACTTCAAGTTCATTCAATTGCCTTCAAATTTTGTAAAGTTATCCCGGTATCGCTGCTGTAGTTAAAGGGAGGTCCAAACAGTTTAATCTTGGTCTCCCTAGGTTTAAATTTCTTGTTTTAGAATATAGAGATCGTAAATCTGTCCAAACAATTTAATCTTGGCAGATCCTTAGATAGGTAGAGAAGCAGAAGAGTCCAACAGCTTAATCTGGGCTCTGGAAGAAATAAGGGTAGTATGTAGATAGGAAAGCATTATAAGAAAAATGTATGATGGGTTTGCAGGTCTAAGTGCAACGCCAAATAAAAGAAGAAAAAATGCTAGGCAAGTAGGCTGGGTAGGTAGTTCTGAGGCTGTTGAATTGCTGACCAGTTCCAAGTTTTCAGGTATCAGATCATGCAGAACATAATCAGCAAAGATTTGTAAGCAAAAAGGCTCAAATGAGGTATAACTGACTCCCCTCCTCTGTTTTCCCCAATCATTAACTAACATCCCCAAAAGAGGTCAAGATCTATTTGACACCTCTTAAGTTCATCATCTCCATAAACACTGGCTTGAGTAAAGATCTTCTTTACTCAAAGTTGTTCCATATCTTCTCCCGAAGTATGGTCCTACCCCCTGTAACAGCCTAAGTTTTCCCGAACTTGGCGCTTTCTTACCATCTCCATATTAACCACTAACATTATTATTTAGCTCCCTATTCTTCCCATCCCCTTATTAATATTAA
>APFE030341294.1:0-24804 GCA_000404065.3 Pinus taeda
CATGACCACTTTCTCTATGTACACACAAAATCACAATAGCTACCCTTACGTGCATGCAACATGTGTCTTTCCTAACACAATTACTTTTACTCAATGCACATAATCTTTTCATGAAACATGTAGAGTTATTGATATGATATGAACACTATTCATATATATTCCAAAAATAGGAAACTCTATTTTTGTTTCAAGAAATCTACTAATAAAAGCCATCCTCTTCATACATGAAGTATGCATACTTTTCCTAAAAAAAACTACATTTGCGTGTTTATAAAACATATGCTTTCTTTACCAAGAAAACATATAAATTAGTCAATCTTTTACCACATGCATTAACCTATTTTCTTTATCAAGAAAACATATAAAAATAGTCATCTTTTACCACATGCATTAACATGTTTTTCTTCACCAAGAAAGAATATAAAATATTTAAACTTTTACTGCATGCGTTAACACGTTTTCTCCACAAAGAAAACATATAAATTATTTAATCTTTCACTGCATGCATTAACATAATATTTTCCAACAATCCATAAACAATTTATTCTTCTCTATCAGGAATATAGTTACTTATCTAATGGTGTAAGAACATCGTGCCTTGCAATAGTCTTAGATTCCTTCGCTCACTCTCACTGCCTTCTTTCGTTGCCTTCTTTCTTCATTGACATCATTCAAGAGCTTGAGGCGCCTGCTCTGCCGCAGCCTCAAACCTCCTTCAATGCTCGATATAAGGAGTATGATTTCCTCCCATTTCTCTGAAAATTACCCTCTCCATCCGCCAAAGGAATGAACAATATACTCGGCTTCCTCGTGATGTCTATATGCGTGAGGGTTTCAAGCAGTCGCGTAACCATTGGAGACGAGGGCGAGAAGTGAATGCTTAGGCAAGAGACAACTCTAAAAATTCCATTTCACCCAAAGGATCTCAGACCATGGAATACCATCGTAGAGGTTTTGAATGAGAAGTCTATTTCTGGGCATGAAACCTCTATTCCTCACCTGAAAACAAGAAAACTGACGAGAATGACTTATGAATGAGACCAGACAATGAAGGGGGTGGGTTAGTTACTCTCTAACCTCTCTGGACAATCGACACCATCCATTGTTCATAGATCTAGTGATTCATCGACGAGTGACAGATCTCGTGGTGGTAATTGCCAAGTGGATGGACCAAATACACCATATAGAGGGTTTTGGAAACAGTTCATCCCCATACCAAGACACGTTTAACAACATTTAATGATAGCCTCCCACTCTCCTCTATTGAGCAATCAAAGGCCACCCCACTTCTCCGCCAGGCCAACCGTTGCATGCCTCCCCTTTCTTGATTTCAGTTTTCAAAAATAACCAGAATTAGTTTTGTAACTAATTTGTAGCTTTCATTTTAAATTGACTTATTACGATAGGGATATTACATACTCCCCCCTTTAACAAGAACACCATCCTCGGTGTTTGTCTCTCGTTGGAACCTTAGATTTTACCCATGATATTACCATCTAAACCACACAAAAGATGATCCTTCCTCTTTAAAATCAAAGATTTCATTCCAAGAAATGACAATAAACAAAAATAGTAATGATATAATCATAAGTAAGATCAATAGTCACAAGCATTCATAACTGCAAAAATATGCAAGTTCTAATGGCCACCACTTGGCCCTTATTCAATTCAAAAACCAAACTCCATATCAACTTACCATTACTTACCATCTACTCTCGAAAATCGTGAGCACTTTCGCGTAAGCATTTTAATAGTGATTAAACAACGCATCAACCCTCCATGGTAAGTAATTCCTGTAATGTATGACTAACAAATCGAATCGCATTAGTCACAATATTCTGAGTCAAATGAAATACTTTTAACTATCAGTCAATTGTGCAATGTTAGATGACTTTTAAATCACAGTACTTTTACAAGTACCTTAAAAAGCTCATCACTGCTCCACAAGCACACTGAATTAATTCTCACTAAAGACATCCACAGAGTACTTTTAAAAGTACCAAAAGAGCACCTAGCTCTCTAACAATCATTCACTGCATCAAGTGAAAATCATCTTAGCCCCTACTAAGATGTTTACAAGATTAATAATATAATAAAGGAATTAAAATTTCCAATAACTCCTTATTGAACCCTAATCTCATTTCCTGTTAAATGTGCATAACATATTTCACACAACTATATGTAAAATTCATTTTTAACACAACATATAGCTGATTAGTTAATTTCTTTAGCTATGAGAATCATAATAGGCTAAAGAATTCCCAACACATGGGAACTGGTTTCCACAACCAAGTCGAGTCATTTTCACATCTAGACAGTTTCTTTGATAGAGACCTTACCAGGTCTAACATGGAATTCCACTGGCCAACCAGCTCAAGAATTCTAGGGAGAGGAAATCCGGGCAGACAAGTACCATCAACCCCTCCGGGCAGGTAACTGCCATCAACCCATATCCGGGCAGACAAGTACCATCAACCCTTCCGGGCAGGTAACTGCCATCAACCCAAGGCGTTCTAGCCTCTCACAATCCAGGTAGACAAGTACCATCAACCCCTCCGGGCAGGTAACTGTCATCAACCCAAGGCATTCTAGCCTTGCACAACTATCTGCAATTGTCTGGCATGTTAACTTTCTCTTTTATTACTCTTTCCCAAATTAATTTACGTAATGAACCATATGAACATTATCTTTAACAAAATAGACATGCATGTACACCATGCATTCACTTAACCCTCATCATGGGTCCACAACATCTAGATTGATGGGAAACATATCTATCATACATGTTGTATGCATTCAGATTCTAAATAACACAATTCATGCATATCATATAACTTTATTCTCTCATTTATAATTGCAATTCATATTGCAACGATTTATGTGATGAGTTTTCTTGTTGCCATTAAGCTACCTCTACTCAATCCCATCAGCAACATTAGTTATAAATATGCATCAGTTAACAAGTATTCAATTTCCAAATTTTTTCATGCATACAATATCATCATGTATAAAAGCATATGCAAGTATAATTGTCAACAATAGTTGAGTTAATTATCTAAACATTTCCAATTTCCCATAATCTGTTGTCTGAATCCAAATCGTCATTAATGGTGTATTATCTTACGTTTACTATGGCCAGCATTGGCCATGCATCATTAATATAATTAAGCATAATCAAGGTGTTCTGACCAACCCTTGGTTCAACATGCATAGCTAACTAATTAAACTACCCTTATTGGAAGCAATTCCTTTACCTATGCAATTAGAAGTATGATCCCCTAAGTGTCACACATGCACTAGAGTTACCACTTGATGTTAGATGCAACAACTATATTATCACTACTATGTGACCATTTCAAAATAATGATTTCAAGGAGACATTACGAGAATCATCAACATCAACACACTATAGTTATCATTTTCCAACTCCTTAAGCATGGTCAAAGGAATACTCACATGCACATCAAGCGATATCTGGTCATCACCAGACTTACCAATTATTTTTCCTTCTCCGTCTGTCCCTATAGCATGGTCTTCTCCCTTCTCCTTGCTTCCTTTTTCCTTTGGAATCATCTACAGTTGGGGAAGGTAGTTAGAGTTTACTAATAACTTCATTAACACAGGTAGTCTATTTATGAATAATTGTCACATGTAATTCTACCATGAATGGGTCCTAGAAATGTTACCCACTGAACATGCCTCTACAATTAACTTCACACTAGAATGCAACATGCATAAGAATCCGTCATTCCCATAGTAGATATAAATTCAACCATCAGTAAATCGAGGCTCAAAGGATTTTTATCTCACAACTAGTAATGATTAACGTAAACACATACCATCCTAGTGAATCTCAAATAATTAAGACATAAGCATACACTATTCATCAAGCATTCTCATGGTGAGTAAAACTAAGAACTCTTCTCATAAAATCATCATACACATTCCATGCATGTGACACCAATCAACCATCACTTGTTTACGAATTGTAATAGTCTTAAATCTAATGCAATTAATGCATATAAGTTCTATTGGTTAGTCATGCAATACTAACCAATCTCAACTACCAATCATCTTCAAGCATCTATGACAAGACTAAATCAAAAATTAGTTATTACAATCAAGTCGATTCAAGCAGATAAATTTTTCCACTGCGTGCCAAAATATCCATATCAAGTAGCACAGAAATAGACAGTTACAAATCTGGAAAACCAGGAACAAAACTTACGAGAACTATCTTCTCAGAATGCAATATTGTAAATATAATAACATGCACATATTTTAATTCAAGAGAATCAAGCAAGATACTTATCTTTTTCTTGGCAGCCTCCACACCGCAGGATCCCGATGTCAAAACCGCTCCTCAATCTTTCTCTTCATTATGCTACACCACCATGGAGCTCGATGAGGGCCTCACAGATGAGAAATCATGTATAGAGGGTCCAAAACGATGGTTGAAGTGCAAAGCATTGCCATAAGTACGAATTATTTCCTCCTTCGGCTCCGTCTTGATATTTCGCTTTGAAGATTTATTCCATGCACCACAACTGCCAAATATTTATGACTATCTTCAGGTGGACGTTGCGCATGCACTGGCTCTTGCCCCTGCTTGTCTTGCACAGTCTTTTTTTAAAACACCATATCGTCAAATCCAAGGACATCCTCGTATTTTACATTCATGCATTGACTCATTAAAATTAGTTCATTGCAACATCAATCCTGTTTAATAAATACATCATTGTTATCGCCATATTTGCAAATCAAAAGTGGGTTGTTGATTGTCACTTTCGTCAATGACTGTTCAAGATTTTTCATAAGTGTAATGAGTGTTCAATATTGTTCTTAAGTGCGACGAAAGCTTCATTGTCTTTTATCATCATCAGGAATCCAATGTCATGAACATAGTTACAAACAACTTTATTACTTACTACTCAAAGCAGCTATAAAAATGATTCACACATATCATGCTGAAGGTAGTGTACTACACAAATCAATATGTGAATGGTTAAACACATACCTGAGTTAATGCCACTGGTGGCGTACCTCAATTTCTTCTCCGCTTACCAATTCCCAAAGGCGCCAGTACTGCAACCTTTAGCTCTGATACCACTTGTAACGTACCTCGGTAACCTCGCATGTAAAAGTAGGGAGTTAGAATTTTTTTACACAAATTACCCACAATTAATTATCCAATTCACAAATCCACGATTCCTCATTAACCATTAGATATAATGTTCATTAGTACATCACATAAATTACAATAAAATATGGTACGATGCATAATTATTAACCACCACAGTGGTATGGAATAACATAAACTCTGTCATGAACCTTGCATCCATTTTATGATTTTCCCTTACCATACAAATTAATCACATACTTTGGACATTATGATTATCACATCAAATAAAGAATCATCATCATCAAGGATTCAACATCATCAAACCGACACAAAAGGCAATCACACCATTGAACACCGATATACCCTAGAAACCTCGTAGGGTGAAAACCAGCAAACGTTTAATCTTATTATTAAATGCTCGTGAGGGTTTTCACCACTCACTCAATGGCTCATAAGGGATTCCATCCCTTAACCATTGTTATGAAATCATTACAATGAATTATCATTAAGTTATTACATAACTAGCTAAAAGCTAATACATTTTCCATGAAACCCTTTCCTTACATACCGCCACATGCAACATTCCTTGTGGCATGATTGTTCTAGCAATGGACGATCCTGCAACTCTACCTCATCTGCATGGCCCGTTAATCCTTTTCCTGCCACAATGTTAAACATCACTTTTCTTTGGCACCAACCGCCATCATTTCCTGTCAATGCTGTCGTCAACAAGCTTTGACAACAAGATTAGATACCATATTAATGTATCAATAATCAGCCTCTAAAAGAGATCTTTTAACATCGACTCATCTGCATGAGCAATCATACTAATTAACTAGTGCATATCTTCAAGTGAATTCTTATTCTACTGTTCACAATGCTTATTCACACTAATGCATATTTCTTTTTAAGAGAACTAATCATTAGTTTTACAAGTCCATGTTTCCCTTTAAAACATATAACATGTTAGTTTACAAGTCCATGTTCTCATTATCAACATTGACATCATGATTACATTTATAAATAATCATATTAACTAGCACTGCACATATTCTTAAAAGGCACAAGCACTAATGCTTTCCTTTGAAGGGACTAACTAAAATATCAGTTATAATCTTTTTGCATGAAAATTTACATAAACTTTGTCAAAAGAACTAGTACCTTATCTATCACTTTTGATGCATGCGAATATATAAAGCATTCTCACACAACCTGCAGTCTTTTCCTGCATGCGAATATATATCATTTCTAAAGAAAGCTAACACAAATCTCGTGTGCATACACATCTCATTCAACAAGATGCTAAGATAATAATTATGTGAGCGTAATAGTAATCACCTATCATTTTCCTAAAGAAATATGACCCAATAGTTCTTCTAGCCATACAAAGAATATATCTTTAAAACAAATTAACTATTATTTACGCATACAATAGCTTATCATAAGAGCCATCATAAGAGCCCTCCTTGAAAGTATGCAACACATAATCCCTTTTATAGAATTCTATCAACATTTCATGTAAACAATTACACAATTCTTTCTTAAGGGAAGTCATTATAACCTCATTTCACTATATTCCTATATGAAGGATTCTCAAGCTTCCCTTTTGAGAAATTATTAAAGATATCCATATTTATGCATAAAAATCAAGATACAAAAACAAGGTTAACTTACCCTTTATGCATCAAAATCAAGAAGTCAACACAACTCATCTAACATGACAATCTTTCAAGAGATTATATTTTTCAAGAAAGTTAACATGACCACTTTCTCTATGTACACACAAAATCACAATAGCTACCCTTACGTGCATGCAACATGTGTCTTTCCTAACACAATTACTTTTACTCAATGCACATAATCTTTTCATGAAACAAGTAGAGTTCTTGATATGATATGAACACTATTCATATATCTTCCAAAATAGGAAACTCTATTTTTGTTTCAAGAGATCTACTCATAAAAGCCATCCTCTTCATACATGAAGTATGCATACTTTTCCTAAAAAGAAACTACATTTACGTGTTTATAAAACATATGCTTCCTTTACCAAGAAAACATATAAATTATACAATCTTTTACCACATGCATTAACCTATTTTCTTTATCAAGAAAACATATAAAAATAATCATCTTTTACCACATGCATTAACATGTTTTCTACACCAAGAAAGCATATAAAATATTTAATCTTTTACTGCATGCGTTAACACGTTTTCTTGGTGAAGAAAATATATAAATTATTTAATCTTTCACTGCATGCATTAACATAATATTTTCCAACAATCCAGAAACAATTTATTCTTCTCTATCAGGAATGTAGTTACTTATCTGATGGTGTAAAAACACCGTGCCTTGCAATAGCCTTAGATTCCTTCGCTCACTCTCACTGCCTTCTTTCGTTGCCTGCTTTCTTTGTTGACAGCATTCAAGAGCTTGAGGGGCCTGCTCTGCCGCAGCCTCATACCTCCTTCCATGCTCGATATAAGGAGTATGAGTTCCTCTCATTTCTCAGAAAATTACCCTCTCCATCCGCGAGAGGAATGAACAATATAATCGGCTTCCTCGTGATGTCTATATGCGTGAGGGTTTCAAGCAGTGGCGTAACCATTGGAGCAGTGGCATAACCATTGGAGACGAGGGCGAGAAGTGAATGCTTAGGCAAGAGAAAACTCTAAAAATTCCATTTCGCCTGAAGGATCTCAGACCATGGAATACCATCGTAGAGGTTTTGAATGAGAATTCTTTTTCTCGGCATGAAACCTCTACTCCTCACCAGAAAACTAGAAAACCGACGAGAATGACTTACGAATGAGACCAGACAACGAGGGGGTGGGTTAGTTACTCTCTAACCTCTCTGGACAATCGACACCATCCATTGTCCATAGATCTAGCGATTCATCGACGAGTGACAGATCTCGTGGTGGTAATCGCTAAGTGGATGGACCAAATACACCATATAGAGGGTTTTCGAACCAGGTCGTCCCCATACCAAGACACGTTTAACCTCCTTTAATGATAGCCTCCCACTCTCATCTATTGAGCACTCAAAGGCCACCCCACTTCTCCGCCAGGCCAACCGCTGCATGCCTCCCCTTTCTTGATTTTAGTTTTAAAAAATAACTAGAATTAGTTTTGTAACTAATTCGTAACTTTCATTTTACATTGACTTATTACGATAGGGATATTACATAGATAGATTGATTACATAATAATTTGAAACAGTAAAAGGGACTCAAAAATTGCATTCAATTAAAACAAGACTACTGGAATACATTTGCATTTGACAAAAGAAAAGAAGCTTGTTTTTGTCCTGTTTGCATAGAAGACATACAATTCAATGATGTTTGTGAAAGAAAAATGTATGTGAAAGCTTGGCAACATACATAGCTTAATACAAAGGGGAAAATGTCACTTGCAAGCTTCAAAGAGAGGGAATCAAAGGAGACTATAGTGTCATCTAAAGATGATCGAGTTTCTGATCTTGTTAGAGAAGGTAACATTTCTCTCTCTCTCTCTCTCTCTTCTCTCCTCTCTCTCTCTCATATATATAAATATATAATATATATATAATATTACAATGATTTTAAAATCATTGTGTCTAAGTATCTAGATAATAGTTAAAATATAGATCTAAATAGATAATAAAATCAAGTACATGTTGATAACTAATTTCTTGTTAATTTTGATATGAATTTATACTTTTTTTTTTTTTTATTGTGCAGCGGATGTTTTTGTTATATTTGCGCTTATTAAAAATGTAGAAAAGGTCAAGTATTATTTGATGTGATGCACTGAATGAAAGATGAAGTTATCGAAGGACTATGATGATAACAGTTTTATATATGAAAGAGGGCCTATTATAATGAAAGGATATTTTTTCCAAGAAACTCATTAAACTGAGAGTCATGTTTACTTTCAAGACTACCAACTTGATGCCATAAGTTGTCAATATAGTTGCTAGGTGTGTGTAGCACACATAAAGTTGATAAAAGTTCAATCAAGAAAAAAACTGAAATTTAAAAAATGGAGAAGGTCAAAAGTTGACCATGAACGGATAATTGAGGATGGTATTCAACAATATCTTCTCCTTGTATTCATCTTTGGGAAAGACTTAAAGTAGATTGTTAGCCTTTCTTTTTGTGCATTCTTAAGTTGTCTATTCTAGATAGTATTACTAATAAAAATAATAAATCATTAATATGGTGGCTTTGTTGTTATGTTAAAAAGAAATTCAAAAATCTCAAATACTACTATAATGTAAGGATGTAGTATATCACAATCTTCTTTTTTGTTCTTGATTATGCACCTATCATGTTTACACTGCATTTTTCTTGTTTATGTCATCATTTTATCTTTTCAAATATTTTTAGAGTTATCTTCTAGTAACATTATTACTTTATTAAAATCACATTACCATCAATTTCAAATGTTTTGTATATCTTTTACATCTAGCTCAAAAAAATATATTAATTAATGCAACTTTAGTTGATTCAACATTGCAATTTTTAATTCTTAATATCTAAGCTTTCCCAAATTTCATGAAAAATACAATAGTATCTTAGAATTTAAGACAAAGAAGGTAATTTAGAATGTATGTTTTATAATGCAATTTTATAGTATGTTTTATTTGAACAACTTTATATTAAAAGTTAAGTATCAACCCACATCCATAGTATCTTTTCTATACAAGATGATGATCTATTCATGAATGCAAAATGTATACATGTACCATGTTTTATAATGAAAAGTTGGGTTTTAGAGTGTGAGCTATACAAAATACCAACTAAATGAAAATTTACTTCCATTGCTTCATATTTATGAACTTAAATGTAAAACCTTTAAGCATCAAACCATGAATCATGCAAATTATAATGCAATTTTATAGTATGTTTGCTTTGAGCAATTTTATATCTATCTATGTGCTCATTTAATCTAAAATATCTAACCATAAATGTCATAGAAGGATGTCCAAATTCTTTGTTGAAATTTTTTCATTATGGTTCCATTTCAAGTTTGAATCCAATTGCAACCCCTTGTTTAAGGAGCAGGTCTAAGTTTATTCTAGGAAATCCCGTTTCAAGTTACTTTCTAACACATATATTTTACTTGCAAGAACAATAGTCAGAATCCAAGAATTGAAAAAGATGTATACAAACTTGACATTGCACTTGGCTCATGGCAAGCCTGCATTTTTGCAATAGGAAATGTACCTTACGAATATTTAGGCAACCACACAACCAACCTATGTGGGTAGTATTTATATTGGGGTAATTGACTGAATTGAATTGTAAATTGTTTGTGGCCTAATATAGTCATATATTTAGTTTCTATGTGTTTCCCAACATTTGTCTGATCACCCAATTAAGATGGTTGTATTGCATTACTCTTTTTCATTGGAGACTTGGAGAAGCCAAGTGCTCTGCAGCCTTGAGATATCAATTTTCAACTCTTTGTTCTTTTCTATAACACTAATGAAGACCAATCATACCAAGCGTAATACAGAGACAAAATGACCATCCATGTTATTCCTATTTTTAATATTGAAGTTTACAACTTTAAGTTTGGATCCTTTTGGAATTGAGGATTAAGATGAATTGTGTAGGTACTCTTATTCATGATAGTTGATATCTATATTACATTGTTGTGTACTCAAGAATATTATGTCCAACCTTATCATTTCATGGTCATATATTCATCAAATCTCGAGTTCTATATTCATGGAATCTCATTGGTAGTTTTGCATGTGTTAGCATCACATCCTGACTCTGTTATTTTAATTTATGTGCAATAAGTTTATAGAGATGGGATTCCATAGAAGTGAAAAGAAGCACAAGGAAAACTTTGATAATGTGTATAAATACTACAAGAAAACCAGGGATGGCTGAATGAAAAAATAGGGTGGCAAGAGCTACAGATTCAGCAGTGAGATCAAAGCTTTTTTTGTTGGAGTTTCTATGAAGAATGGTGGTGTTGACAATGGTGCCAACAACAAAGCTTGTAGTGATACAAATATTGGCATTGGCGGTGATGTGAGAAATTCCAGTTTTGTAATGATGCACAACATCAATCAATTACAAGAGGAAACAACTTTTCCAAGATGCACAAAAACAATTGACAACACAAGAGAAAATTTGTCTTCTGATGATACTTCTACAAAAGAATTTTGAGGAATATCAAAATTAGAGCTACAATGTTACTCTTCCCTATGCTACCGCTTTACAACGTGTTTTTTTGCAACATGTAATGCAATTACTAGTTTCTAACTTAAGTGACAAACACTAAACTACCCTACAATATTTATTTTCTACCACAATAATTAATAATATTATATATACCATAGTCTTACATATTGCTTAAAAAAATTGTTTTCTACCACAATTATTAATAGTATTATATATACAATAACCTTGCATGAAAAAGGTGCAACGAAAATGTAATTAATCCAATATAAAAATTTACAAATAATTTTTTTCTTAAATACTCCAACAATAAAAATTAACTCAAATTGAAAAACAAACCAATAAAATATTATTAAAAAATTGCAATTTAATTATAATTTTTAAATACAATAATCTTTGTAATATTCAAATGGAAAAATAATAATTCACACACTTGATAAAAATATCAAATAGACAAATAAAATTATTAATACTGCAATTCATTGTAACCTCAATTGTAAAACTTCTTTCCATTGTAATTAGAAATCTTCCCCAAATGAGATTCCAAAGAATCCCAAATGAAATTCCAAAGAATTAGATTGCATGAAAGAAACTTTGTTTCTCTCAACACTGTAAATTGTAAGATTTGGAACCAGAAAGTGGGTATGTTCGTTGAGTTTCAATTTATATTTTTTTAATGTTTATTTTAAAATAAGATTTTTAAAATTTTAATTTAATTATCAAAATATTAAGTAATATAAAAATTTGTAATATTTACATGATTATAAAATATTCTAAAATATCAGAGATTAAAAATTAAAATATTAAATAATAAAAAAATTATATAATAAACAACCTATCATATAAAATGAATTATAATTTTATAAACATGTAGTGTTATAAAACCATATTATTAGGCTTTAACTATTATAAAAACAAAAACCTATTTACAATGTAAAATTTTCCGTAATTAAATAATCATATATTAATTATTTTATAATTAATAATATATTAATAAATTAAAAGTAATAATTTATTTTATTTTTATAATTATTTTAATTTTAATAATATAAAAATATAGTTAGGAAATAATTACTTAATTTTTATTAGGGTTTACTCTATATTACTATTATTAATTTATAAAAATACAATAATATATGTTTTTTTTATGTAAATATATATTTAATTTGAGTAATAACAACCATAATTATCATCACAGATCTAAAAATTTACTAGAAATGCAAGAACATGAACATAGTTATTCTTCTTAGCTTAAAAAATATTTCCATGAAAAACATAAAAAAATAACTTTTGATGAAAAACTGTGCAAAGCTTTGATAAGAGCAATGTTAAAAAACAAATTAGTTATAAGAAGAATTTTGGGGTAAATCACATGTAGAAAATTTCTGTCACGTTTGAAACCAACTAATGTGGTTCATCAGGACAAATTGAGGAGCCAAATCAGAGAAAGCAGATCCTCCAAACGACTAGATTGACTAAATTGACCATCAATCGCTATAAACAACAAATTAATTGATTTCAAAATGTTAAACTTGCTTCATCCGGCCAACTGTGTATTCCTTAAATAGAAATAAAATTTTACATTTCGAAATTCATATGTTTTGTCAAACCCTATACATAGAGCAGAGATAACTCGATGTCGGCGGTGTCTAAAATTGCAACAAACATTCTTAGCTGCCGTAAGGTAATATATTAATTCAAAAAATAGACGTGAGGATATCCACATATAAATATTCTTCAAAAAATTTCGTTCCAAGAAAAATATTTGGACAGTGGAAGGATCTGTCTAAGTGAAATGAAATGAAATATCTAAATGACTTCACCATATAAACCTGTTCCATCTCTCCAATATTTTATTTTCAGTTAACATCAGCAAGCTTATGATTTAACAAAATGAAAAATTATTTTTACTCTATTTTTCACGGTATAATGTGCAGAATAAATCAATAAACTATTTAGGAAATTTGTTCACTCCATAAAATGGTTTCTTGATTGGAGGAATTATCCAATCTATAACTTTATTCTATAATATTTGTCACATTAATAAATCAGCCAAATCCAATTTTTATTTCTAAACCCAATGCAATCAATGACATATGTTTGTTTAAATGGATCAACCATCTTTGACTAACACTTCTTCCTTCAGTGACACTTCTTCTTGCGTTTTTGTGGGCTTGTTTTTTTTGTTGCATGTTGGTTGTTATACTCTTGATCTGCTAGAAATTTCAGAATACCAAATATGCGAAGAAATACAACTTATAACACAATAAAATGAGAAAAACAATGTTGGACACCTAATCCTCAATGGGTTAGTGTGGAAGCCGAATGGACGAAAGGAGTCCAAGAGACCTTGGGATGTGAAACCCAACGGTCAAACAATGTACTATAAATTATATATCATTTGTTAATAAAAATTGTACTCTCATGATTTATCATTCATATTTCTCTTGCTGCCCATGTGTGTTTAACATGGTATCAGAGCAAGCGTATCTTAGCCCTGCATAATTATTTTGAGCCACTTGTTTTATGCATAGTTACCAAATACGTCCGAATCTGCAAAAAAAAATCGGAAATTCGGCAATTCGATTCGTAGAGCGAATTATTCGAGGAAATTCGAGTCGGTTCGGTTCATTTATGGTTTTATTCATTTGAGCCTCCTCAAAGAAAGCAATACTTCATGGTCACGAAAACTGCCTTCGAAACGTTAGTGCTTTTTAAGGAGCGAGGAGTCGGTGTTAGTTTCGAAAAGTTAGGATAGTTTTGCTCTAAGATTTTTGGACATATAAGGTTAAGGTTTGAAGTTTGAACCAATAACTGTGTTTAATAAAAAGAAAGGATTTAGGAAAAAAATTGTGTAAATTGGAAAAGTTTTATATTTTAATATTAGCATGTTTTGTAATGTTAAAAAAGGAAAAATAAATCTATAAAAGTGGTTACTATTCATTTTTTAAATATATCTATATTTATATTTGATAGTTTTAAATATTTAGAATACTGATTTTTTTTAAATATATATTTATTTATTAGATTTTTTGGATTTAAGTTTTTACTAGAAAGAAGTATGGGTATTGATTTGATTGTATAAGTAATTATATAATTAAAAATTATTAAAAAATGATTGAAAACTTAAGATGAATTAGAAAAAAATAGTGGAAATATTTTATTATTAAAAAAAATAAAGTATATATATTCAAATCTTTATGATGTATACTATCGAATTTTTTCCGAATTAAAAAATTTTCATTCGAATTTTTATCGTATCGAATCGAATCCGAATCCGAATTCGAATTCGAATTCGAACTTGGTAACTATGGTTTTATGGCATTTATGCGCAGATCATTTCTGCCATCAATTCTGCATCTCATGAATATTTTATCAGCTAAATTTTCGCTGCAACCTGTCATTTCTCCAGCGCCATTTTTATGCACTGCTCCTCATTTGCTCTGACATATAATAACGCTGCTAACCGTTTTTTATAATCACCTGCATGTAACGTTGCGCTACCCCTAACGTTGTTTCATATAATCAGCTGTTAATTAATATTTCTGTATTGTCCTCTTCGCTGCTCACCTCTGCCATAATTATTGTCTGCGCTCTGTGTTATCCACTGCGTGGCTTCTACGCATAACCACTGTCTGCCACTGCCATATTCCATATATTCCGACAAGTTGTGGTTATGAGAATCCTTTGATTGTCCACTTCATCTCGTCTCTAGCTAGGTGTATTCATGGTGAAATGCGTACAATTTCAAAGTAAATGGTTGATGTTGATTCCTATGTGTTCTTATCCTGGAATTTTGATTCGAGTTGCTGGAATAATACCATTGTTTATGATTTTGCTGATTTAATTTATGTGAGCTGATACGGAGCTAGATTTTGCCGCTGGAGTTGGAAAACTCAGCTTCTTTCCGGTCAGTTTGGGTTCGACTGTTGAAATTCTGCGTAGATTCAGTTGGCCATTTAAAGATTTGAAAGTTCATTTGAAATCCCAAGTCCCACGAGATCCAAAGATACATTTTTCATGGAGGTTACAACATTTCATGGATTTGGTAGCATTGAAGAACAATAGCTGCAATGCATTTTCTTTACTATGTAATCTCTGTTTCTCACAATTTTAATGTTCAATGACTTCATAAAGAAGAAGGCAATTCGTTCATATTGGAATGTTAAGAAACACATTGAAGTCGAATTCGTGGAGAAATGTTGGCTATGTTGAAATAATTGTGTGTTGGTCGCATCTAAATGGTACGCTGCATTGACAGTGCGTTGTATGTCTTGAAACTTTGCTGGTGGCTGACTCCCAATCTAAGGGAAGGTTTGGGTTTTTCGTAGTTATGCAAATACTTATATTTCCCAATGTAATATATATTTTGAAATGAGGTAGTCTCCGATGGGTCACTGGTAGTGGTGGAAAAACATCTATTTCCCTACTAAAAATATAGCTTCACGTGTTTATTCATATTGATGTGAAGTCTGCGTATATATATATATATATATATATATATTTCATGGCTTATAAGATTCAATAATCGGTAATCTGTATCAAGGAAGCTATTGTCAGTGGTTACAAAACTAGACTTTGCAATCAATGCAACACTGACACGGGTTGCCGTTTTGGAGATAAATGTCACTTTGCTCACGAGAAGAGTGATTTGCGTTCATATAATAATATTAGCGCTTCCAATCGTAATGGAGTTTCAACGCAATCAACACTAGCAATATATGATAATGGTCCACTGGCAACAATGTCCAACCCAGCGGGTTTTGTAGATACAACTGCATATGGAAACTCAGCGTCAACAACTGCATATGGAAACTAAGTAGTTTATTTTGCTAACAGAGTTATGTTGAGCCCACTCCACCAGGTGTGGCAGGTTCTATTGATACGTTGATGGGCATGATCCCATTTGAAAGTTGTGTGATTTTCCATACTCCACCCTGCAAACGCATCAAATCCCACATATTATTGTTGCATCTAACTCCAAACTTTCTTTGTCTCCTTGCCCTGTGGGAATTGATCTCATCTTCTGAGCCATATAGGCCTTTAAATGACCTGATCCATGTTATAAAGTGCATTACCTATTCTGAATGATTAATTGTACTTTTATTATCTGCAAAATTTGAGTGATAATGCAAGTGATTGGCTTCCTGCATCTTTGAGACCTCATAACCGCTCTCAGAAGTCGAAAGGAAGTGATGCCTTCAATGATCCCGGTTTGAGTGGTGTCTATCAGAAATTTACGAACCAGAAGATTTGTTTCTCTTGCCTGGGCTTGCCTTTCACCTCTCACAGAGATGCTTGGGTCATGGCGGAGGAAATTATGATCGTTTTCTCAAAAATTAGTTGGAGCTCGCCGAAAAAAGAGGTTGGCAACCACCTCTGCTAATTGCATTGACATACTCTACACAAATATTGGACGAACCAATCCTTGTTTCTCCACATGATGTTCTGGTAGATGCTCTTGTTTCACCATCTAGTGTGCTCAAACCTCAAAATCATTGCACTTTTTTGTACAAGCTAATTGAAAGGGCGGACATTTCAAGTGAGAGTTATTGAAGAAGTGAAATTGGAAGAATGATTTTAAGGTCAAGTTAGAGTTTTGAATGTTGTGTCCATGCTGACGTGAACGCCCATAATATCGATGCACAATGGCCATGTGTGAGCTTTGGAGTAGCGTGGTTGGCTTTGGTGGTTTGTTTTGGTAACTAGTGTGGCAGTTGTATTTAAGACATTCAGAGACGGTTTTTGGTTTTGGAAAACTCCACTTCGGCGCGATTTCTGTGTTGTTTGGTCTTTTGTTCAACAAACTTTGACAGGGTTTTACTGCTATTGGGGGCCAGTTCGTCGCTATTATTTACATGTTTTTCTAGACGAAATGGAGTTTCTGCGCTGTTGTATTAAAGAAAGAGGTTTTGCGTGTCTTAAATTTTCGGGTTTTTAATTTGTAATTTTCCAAAGATCTGGATGCCTAGAAGAATTGTGAAATATTTTGTAATTCTATAATTTTCCAAATATTTGGATGCCTAAAAGAATTGTTTGCGGAAAAAAAAGAAAAAGGCAGAGTTGTTTTAGTACTCTTTTGTTATAAGTGAAAATGGCTTTAATTAGTGATGTATTAGATTTATTAAATACCTTGATATATTTCATTGCTGATGGGAAGGTAAACATCAAAAAAGACACTCTCTGTGACATTTAGACCTGCCTATATAATGCACAGGAAAAGATCGATTTTTTGCAGCTTGAATCACAACTACAGCAAGAATAGCTACATCAAAATAGACATCATTATGAACCTATTTCTGTTCAGACGTTGAGACTGCAACCCATCAGCAGCAAGTCAATAATGTTATAGTTCATTCAGATTTACTACCCAATAAAGCAGCAGTTGTACAGGCAGATGTAGAAACTCAGTCTGCACTTCCCAAGCCCATCATCAGACCTTGGGAACAACTTGTCCACAACAAGCACAGAACTAGTCTTGGATATGACAAAGACTTGTTCTTTCATATTCCAGACTACTCAAAGCCCATTCAGTTTCAGAGTGCTGGATTCATTCATAACAGTTCACGTGGTCCTCATGACAGTTTAGCTTCAGCTATTCCAAACTCTACCCCTCTTCCACAGCAGCAACAACAACAACAACAACAGATTGTCAAATGCCAACACTGTGACCGAGTTGGCCATTTGAAAGATCACTGTTTTGATCTTCATCCGTGTAAGCATTGTCATAAAACCACCCATTCTTCACACAGATGCTTTAGAAACAAACGTCCTGCAAGAACAAAGATTCATCTTGCATGGATCGCTTCTTGGCAATGGGCATCAACAACCAAGAATATATTCCAAACACATGTCAGAACTTGTTCCAGAGTATTGAACAGTCTTGCAGTTGAGTTTTCTCCATCATCTCACCTTGTATCTGACAGGGGGGGAAATGTGTCACTTCCACGCTTCCAAAGTCACATCAAGCGATGCCTGAGCCAAACCTTACCACACCCGTTTCAGAGTTGTGCCAGAACAAGATGCTCGTACAAACATGCCTTCCAGTTGGTTATTTTTGGACACTTCCTCTAGCAGAGACTTCAGCTTCTTGGCCAGTTTTTGGATAGGAATTCTACGAAAAAATTGTAAGAATACTTTCCTCTAGCAGAAGACTTCGCTTCTTGAGTTGGAAGAGTTCTAGGAATTGCATTAACATTCCAGGTATGTTGGCATCCCTTAAACCATCACAGGTTGCGACTTCCCTTTTTCAGTTGAGTTCTCCTTTTTATGCGCAGATGGAGACCCCCCCCCTCCCCCACCCCAAAAACCCCCTCCCTTTCATGGTTTGAAGGTCCCTCTTCAAAACATAGGAGCACTCTCCTTAGCCTAGAAGACTTTCAGTTTTTTGCCGTTTTGAAGAGTTTCGGGAATGCACTAAAGCTTCAGTGTTGGTGGTTCATCCTTACAAACCTACCGCCCTTAAATTACCAACATTCAGAGAGGCACCATTCAAGGCCTAGTGCTGCCATGCCATTTTTGTTACATTTTGTATGTTCACACTCTCTTTTGGACTCATAAATAACCTCGGTTTTAAGGGGGGATAAATGTTGGCACCTAATCCTCAATGGGTTAGTGTGGAAGTCGAATGGACGAAAGGAGTCCAAGAGACCTTGGGATGTGAAACCCAACGGTCAAACAATGTACTATAAATGTATATCATTTGTTAATAAAAATTGTACTCTCATGATTTATCATTCATATTTCTCTTGCTGCCAATGTGTGTTTAACAAACAAGAAGTATTTTATTATTTATAGATAAAGAAATGTTCACTTGTCTCTTCAAGAGGGCAACTTCCAATAGAGCAGAGCTCGATTAAATAAAACTCGATGATCTTTCCCTTCTAACTACAACTATTTATAGCTAAATGAGCTTCAACAACCTAACGACTAATAGTCTTTTGCATAACAAGGGTTAACCACTTTATTTATGAATTATGGCATGTTGCAACTAACTTTGGTCCCTTTCTTAAATGCGGGTCAACCACTTACAATTATTAATACGAGCTTTATTGACTCTTTACTAACTATGACCATGATTCGACCCTATTGGGTTTATTACATAAATAAAGGGGTTAGGGTTGGACCTTAACATGTCCTCCCCCATCAAAAGCAGCCTTGTCTCAAGGCTGAAGCTACGGAAACTGCTGAAGAATAGTGGCTAATTCCTAGGTCGGATTTTCTAGAGAAGTGTCTTTCTACTTGACGAGGGCTTCCTTGATCATGTGGCCGCACAAATGTCGTTCTCGAGTATCGAGGACCTGTTCAGGTTGGAGCCAGAGTGAACCTTCTTCATCCAATTCAGGTAGACTGGTTTGAATTCTGCAATTGTTCCCCACCACTTTCTTGAGGCATGATACATGGAACACTAGATGGATTTTTGAAGTTGGTGGAAAGGCCAGCTTGTAGGCTACTGCTCCAATGCGCTGAAGTATTTGATAAGGTCCATAGAATTTTGGAGCTAATTTTTGGCAGCCCTTTTCTTTGAGCGATGTTTGCTTATATGGTTGCAGCCGCAGGAATACCTGATCCGCTTCTTGAAATGTGTGCTCTGAATGATGTTGCTCTGCTTGTTGCTTCATTCAATTCTGAGATTGATGGAGATTATCTTTGAGACGAGCTAAAATGGTTGCACGGTTCTATAGGAGTTGATCAACTGCTTGCACCTTAGAGCATCCGGGGATATAAGAAGTAGGTGAAGGTGGGAGTTGGCCATATACTGCTTCATATGGAGTCATCTTGGTGGCTTCATGATAGTTACTAGTTACCACCATTCAGCAAAAGGTAACCACTCTACCCATTGCTATTGCTTTTCTGAAGTGAAGCACCTTAGGTATGTCTCCAAACATTTGTTCACTGCTTCAGTTTGACCATCAGTTTGGGGATGATCGGAAGTAATTAGTTGGAGTTGGGTGCCTTGTAGCTTGAAAATTTCTTGCCAAAAGTTACTAGTGAAATTCGGTTTACGATCAAACACAATGGAAGTGGACATTCCATGTAGTTTGAAGATCTAGTCCATGAAAGATTGAGCCACCAAAGTGGAGGTAAATGGATAGGGCAGAGCGCAAAAATGAGCATATTTAGAAACTCTGTCCACAACCACCATGATGACTGATTTGTTGCCTGACTTCGGGAGATCAGTAATAAAATCCATAGAAAAATTCGTCTAGACAGAGGCAGGCATTGGCAATGGTTGTAAGGTTCCTGGTAACTTGACTGTTTCTTCTTTGTGGCGTGGACACACATCACATTCAGCTACAAAAGTAAGAATGTCAGTTTTCATGCCCATCCAAAAGAAAGAACGAAGAGTGCGAGCATAAGTCTTTTGAAAGCCTGCATGGCCTGCAGTGGGAGATGAGTGCAACTCTGCCAAAATGCGCGTTTTGAGGGTGGAAGTTGGCGATATAGCTACTTGATCCTTGTAGCGAAGAGTCTTATCCTTCAAAGAGTAGCCAACTAAGGAATTAGGATATGCTCTCAAGTTATTAATGAGTTGGGAGAGAGAGGGGTGTGAAAACCATTCCTTGTGGGATTCTTCAATCCAATCTGGTATGGGACGAGAGATGGATAACAGGGTGCTTTCATCCTCAAATTGGCGTGATAAAGCATCCACTACTACATTTTCACACCCTTTTTTGTAAATTATCTCATAATCATATCCCAACATTTTGGCCAGCCACTTATTTTGTTGTGGCAAGGATAGACGTTGCTCCAAAAAATATTTGAGGCTTTGATGGTCTGTGCGGATTTGGAAACACCTCACCAATAAGTATGGTCACCAAGTATCTACTGCATGCAAGATGGTCATCTTCTCTTTCTCATAGGTAGATTGTACTGGATGTTTCCCACTCAGTTGTTGGCTGGTGAAAGCTAAGGGTCGACCTTCCTACATTAAGACAACACCAATACTAGTACCTGAAGCATCACATTCAATCACAAAAGATTTGGTGAAGTTGGGTAGTGCCAATACTGGAGTGGAACACATGGCCTGTTTGAGAGCCATAAATGTCTGTTGTGTTTCATCAGTCCAGAGGAATGAATTTTTCTTGAAAAGGTTAGTGAAGGGTCTAGCAATGCAACCATAATTACGAACAAATTTGTGATAGTATCCAGTGAGACCCAAGAATCCCCTCAAACTCTTCAAAGTTTTTGGTTGGGGCCAATCTTGCATTGCCTGTATCTTTTTGGGATCAACCCTGACACCTTCACGACCCACAGTGTGTCCCAAATACTTGACTTCTTCCATGCCAAAAGAGCACTTGGACAATTTGACAAATAATTTGTGATTCCAAAGCAGTTGCAAGATCAGGTCTACATGTTGAAGATGGTTTTCCCAAGTTAGGCTATAGATGAGAATGTCATCAAAGAAAACAAGGAAATCTTTTTGGAGATATTGTTTTAGTAGGTGATTCATGAGGCTTTGAAAAGTGGATGGGGCATTACAAAGACCAAATGGCATGACCAAGAATTCATAATGTCCTCCATGAGTTCGGAAAGCAGTCTTGGGAATGTCTACTTCTTTCATGTGTATTTGGTGATAGCCAGAGCGAAGATCTAGCTTAGTAAAGAATTGAGCACCATGTTGTTCATCAAGCAGATCATCAACCACCGGGATAGGGAATTTGTCTTTGACAGTGAGCTTGTTGAGGGCCCGAAATTCTGGACACATGCGCCATTCCCCATATTTCTTGAGCACCATGACCACTGGTGATGAATGAGGATTGATGCTAGGATGAATAACACCGACTTCAAGGAGTTCCTTGATGATTTTTTCAATTTCATTCTTTTGGGTGAAAGGATACCGATATGTGCACACATTTGGCGGTTGTTCCCCTGGGACCAAAGTAATGTTATGATCATGTTCCCCTCTAGAGGGTGGAAGCTCTTTAGGTTTGTCAAATACCTACTAGTGGTAGTTTAAGACCTGTTGCATCTCAGAATGAATATGAAGAGTAGTGGGTTCTATGGCTTGGATGGTATTAAACTGGGTGATAACTCCATGATGGCCCTTTTTCAACAACTTTTTCATTTGATGCGAGCTGATGATAGAAGGAGCACCTGCCTAGAGTCCACAGAGTGTATGCATGTGGTCATTCTACTTAAAGCTCATATATAACTCCTAGAAAGCCTTTGTGATTGGGCCTAGTGTGCAAAGCCATTCACCACCCAAGACAATGTCACAACCACCCATGTTAATCGCAAACATGTGGGTCTTTAGGTGGCAGTCTCCCATATGAAGTTTAATATTTCACAGCGGTCTTCACATTTCATTGTCCCCCCATCAACAATAAGGACCTGGAAATTAGAGACTGCCCTTACAAAACAATGAACAACTTCGGCGACTCGCTGATGGATAAAGTTATGAGTGCTGCCACTATCAATAATTACTACTACAGGGCGATGTTTAATAAAGCCTCTGATTTTGACAGTTTGGGGTGCCGAAATTCCTGCTAAAGCATGTAGCGAGATAACTCGTTCCTCTGGCGTAGATTTGAGCTCATTGTCCTACTAGATTTCCTCAACATCGTCCTCTGGTCCCCCAAGGGGGGGAGCTTCCTCTGATGGGCTGTGATTAGTAACATCAATTTGAAATAATTTTAGTTCCTTGCATTTATGCCCTGGGGAGTATTTGTCATCACAGTAGTAGCACAATCCTTGTTTTCTTCTTTCAGCGATTTCTGCGGGGGACAACTTTTGAACCTTAAGTGTTTGGATAGGGCCCTGAGCCTAGGTGGGGCATCCCTTGGCTATGAAATTTGGATGAGTAGACTAGGCAACTAAAGCACGTTCCACCTCGACATCCTTTGTGCAAGAATCTATCCATGTAGGTGGACATGTGCTTGGATGGCTTCTTTGAGACCACTTATAAAACATTCCAAGTAGAATTCATCTCCTAGACCTTCTGTTTGGATGACCAATGTCTCAAAGGCTGCAATGTAGTCTTTCATTGTGCCTGTCTGTCGGAGCTTAGTAAGACGACCCAAAAATTAGATTCTCTGTCAAAGCGGTCACAAAGGGATTTTGAGAACACCTACCAAGTTATGTTCCCGAGAAAGCATTTCCGATGCCACTGCCACCGTTGCCATCTCTCTTAGTCCAAGTAAAGGGATCCCACAGGCCACACATAATTTAGTTGGATCATCACAGATATAATTCAGAATGAAATATTGTTCCATTTGTGCTACCCATACTATTGGATTAGAGCCATCAAATTTATACATGTTCAACTTGGGTGGCCAAGGGTGGGAATGTTGGTGATTTCCATGGAAGTGAATATGATGGCTAGATTCTCCTTCAAGGTGTTCATCAATACCATCTGCCTCTGGATGCAACCCCAACATGCTCATATTGAATTATGCAATGAATTGTGTAATTTTCTGAATCTCTTCCTGGAAAGGATCCAAATTTTTTCCAAGGTGCTCGATCTTCTTATTGGCCATGACTTGAGCTCTAGTTTGTACCATACATAGATCTCAGTCACTTGACGTCACTTTGAAAAAATTTGGGACCGCCAGAAAATTGAAGTTAATAAGTGAATGGTACCACTGCGATCAACTCGTTGTCCTAAATCTTATGGGCTAAGGTTTACTCCCCGTTGATCAATACTGTAGTGCCCAATTTCCAGAAAACTTGATCCTACCCCATGTCCTGCAAAAATTGGGCCCAGACTATAGTAGCCACAAGTCTTACTGCACAGAGGGTCAGATCTGCCTGCGAAACCCCAATGGCTGAATGTGAGTTTCACTGCGGCAGTAGAGCCCCAACTGGTGGATCTGATTGGTGCGACGTCGACAGAACCCCAACTTCTAGATTTGAATGGTACTGCTACGGTAAAATACCAATTAGTGGATCTGATTGTGGCGATGGCGACAGAACCCCAATTGCTATATCTGAATCGTACTATGGCGATAGAACCTCAACTGGTGGATTTGATCTTGCAAATAAGATAATGGGCGATCTTTAGAGAGTCAAGGGAACTATGGTCACAAAGGAGTGTCAGGTGCTACAAATCGAAATATACATAAGGGTCCAACAATAGTACTCAGCCCAGTCTTTCAGGGCACTAACTAAGGAGGATCAATTGTACCCTTAGCCGTACTACCCGACTACCCTATTGTAAGTGCGAGTAATCTCCTCAAGTGTTGTTCTCAGTGTATTGTAGCAGCAAGACAGTCAACGACTTATCTAAGGCGAGGTTTCAGGTGAACCTAGGGGGCTTCCGATATACCTAGAGGGTACGTGGAAGGCAGTTCGTGCACGGTTCTATCTAATGCACTACTACTCGAAGGGGTACCCACAGGGGTTACAAGGGAGTCCAACAAGCGTGACTACCTCTTTTATTTCTTGCATCCATGCCTCTCCAAATCTGCAGGTTTATGCGCTCAACGACATATTACGTGGTTTAAAGACACTGGAACACATCTCTAGCTGAAAAAAAAAATAAAATAAATAAAAAATAAA